>OU427003.1:6051134-6081134 GCA_911387935.1 Dolichovespula saxonica | reverse complement strand
TAACGCATTTATATAGGAATATACGTATGGAAGTAAAGATATATGTATGTATTTATGTATGTGCATATATTATATTACGGTATATTTGGTTACATTTAATAAAGTATACGTACGTATAAAAATAAAAATAAAAATAAAAATAAAAATAAAAATAAAAATATATATGTATGTATGTATGTTGCTAGGAAACGAAATTTACCTATTCCTCCCCTAAAAAAAATAGAAAATATCGGAAAAAAATAAACGAGAATCATCGATTTTCGATTGTAATTATTTTTAATCCTATGCAACGCTATGTAACATTGCGACGTCACAGACACATACACGTATATATATATATATATATATATATATATATATATATATATATATCTTTTTGGTACAGTTCAAATTCAAATCTTATCTCACTTTTTCCACTATATAAGATTGTATTAATTGCTGTAATTCATATTCAGAGATTAATGTTCGCGAAATATAAATCGTATACATATATATATAAGTTTTACGTTATTATAATTTCTTTTTAAATAGAAGAAAGAGATTTTATATATAATATATATATATATATATATATATATATATATATATATATATAGTTAACGAGAGAAAAAGAGATGCACAGATAAAGATAAAATGAAAGAGAAGGAATTTTTGTTAGCATCTTTTGAAATCATCCCATGATTAAAGAGCCTAATAACCGCAGAAATAAAGACTCGGAAAGAAAGAAATAGAAAGTAAAAAAGAAAAAAAAAAGAGAAAGAGAGAGAGAGAGAGAGAGAGAGAGAGAGAGAGAAAGAGAAAGAGAGAGTAGGAGAGAGAAAGAGAGAGAGGAAAGCAACTGGTCTCACGTGTCGCTTTACGAGCCACGCTGATATTTTTTTGTTCCCCTCTTCGTTCTTCTCTCCTCCTATTCTTTTCTTTTCCATTTTTCTTTCCTTTCCCTTTTTATCCTTATTTTTCCTCCCACTCGACGTTGTTTTTCTAGCTTGAAAAACGTACTCCCACGGGTGTGGCATAGAGAAACAGAGAGACAGACAGATAGATAAAGTGAAAGAGACAGAGACATGGACAAAGGACAGAGAGAAAGAAAGACAGAAAAAGAGAGAGAGAGAGAGAGAGAGAGAGAGAGAGATTGCAAAGGTGGCCAAGGAGAGGGGATGGTGGTTGAAAGGTGATGGTGGTGGTGATGGTGCTCGGCGATGGGATGAGCGTAGAGTCGACGGGTTTGGGGTGGAGGGGATAAAAATGCAGAACGATAAAAAGCACCCCCAGTCCAGGGTATGAATGTCAGGCCCGACAAGGACGTTTGAAGTGTGGCCGACATAATTTAACGTTGAGACCGGAAATTTTCGACTTGCACGTTTATTTTTCCCTCGTACGAGATGCGCCTCCCGTTTCCGTTACAACGTGGACACCGAAATAAAGTCTACTACGTGTACTCGTTTACGTGTGTGGATGCGTGCGTGTGTGTGTGTGTGTGTGTATGTGTGTATCAGAGAGAGAGAGAGAGAGAGAGAGAATATTTCCGGAACGACAAGCGTAGTTTATTACGAAGAAGGGAAATCCGCCCGTTCGTTTCTTTGTGAGAATCCGTTTGCGCGGGTCCGAGCGAACGGCTCTTTCCCCTCCTCCTCCTCCTCCTCCTCCTCGTCGTCCCTCCCACTCCCTCTTCCACGCCACCAACCCCCATTTCGCTCCTTTCCGCGTGAAAAATGTCCCGTAGGTTTTTCGTTGAAAACACCACCGACTCCTCGCACTTTTTTCACGGCACTTTAAAGCGGATCCTCGCGCTTCCCCGTTTAACGAGAAACAAATCCCACCCTTTGTTCTCGTCTAGACCTTTTCCTCCGATCTCTCTCTCTCTCTCTCTCTCTCTCTCTCTCTCTGTATCTCTCTCTCTCTCTCTCTCTCTCTCTCTCTCTCTCTCTCTCTCTCTCTCTCTCTCTCTCTCTTTCTATCTATCCGTCTATCTGTCCCTTTCTCTATTTCTCTCTCGCGCTCTTTCCTTCTCTCTCAAACTTTCGTTCCCTTTTCTCTTCCCGCGCATTCCGATCGTTACTTTACGTCACTTATTATCGCAACGCGTTGAGAAATTCAACGAGATGATAAAAAAATCGTTCTCTCGTCCCTCCTCTCGCCTCCATTAGCCGATCGATTTTTTTTCTTTTTACTTTGTTATTTCTATTATTTCTTTCTCTTTTTATGCGATTTATGATTTTCTCTCTCTCTCTCTCTCTCTCTCTCTCTCTCTCTCTCTTTACCCTTTCTCTTTTTCATATCGTATCGTAGCATCGGTTAACGTTAATTATAAAATCTGTACGTCAATTAACGGGATATCGTTTTTTTTTTTTTTTTTTATGAACAATTCAATGCGATACTTCATGAAATGTAATTGAAATGGTTAGGTGCGTAACATTTTTAAAAGTTGTAACGTACGGTTCGTTCTTTCCTTGATAAATGTTATTCGTTTAACAAAAATTTTCTTGGGCAAATATTCTTCGTTTAATGAAAAGAACAAAACGAAAACGGATAAATAAATATTCTTTCGTCGACGAAAGAAAAGTAAGATAATTGAGGAGAATTATTTCGATAACTCGAAATAATTACTGTTCTTACTGTTCCATTGATAACTCGATAAAAAGTGAAATTCTCGTATAAGATATATGCGTGCGCTTGTATAATGTATCTATGTATCTCTGGGTGTGTATAGTTGAAAGAAAAAAGATAAAAAAGAAAAAAGAAAAATACGTCACCGCAACGTTTTCAACGTCGTAGGGCTCGTTCGTTCGCTTCGTTTAGTTCAAAACTAAACGAAGAATATTTCATGTTTTACGGTTACGGTCGTCCGGTCCACGATAGTGTTTTGGAAGTTCTTGCGCTTTTGGTGAGAGCTCGTAAGGGAAAAATTATCGTTACTTGCAAATTTTAAACCAATTTATGTATAGACTCGTCGACAAACACAAGGTGCATACTAAAACACGGCTTCGACCCGGACGATTTCGTTCAATATAGGGAAACTCGAAAGCTTACAAACTGTTACATCCATCCACTTCTTCGTTTACCCTCGTACGATCGTTGCATGCGATAGACGAAATTTGCAATATCACGATTCGCTGTGTCATTTACATAAAGAGTTTTAAATAGTATTTTATTCGTTATTGTTATCGTTATCATAAAAGTATTACAATGGAAATTATTATGATCGATTTTATTATTATCATTCATTAATATGCAATAATATATTTATCTCGTATAATATATATATGTGTGTGTGTGTGTGTGTGTTTCGTGTGTGTAAATTAATTTAATACCATTTTCTTTTTCTTTCCTTGCAGGTGAGTCATGAAATTATTATTCGTAAAATATTCGAAGAACCAACGGCGAGCTGCTTAAAAGGTTTGTAAAAATAGTATACCGTATCGTTGGGCGAACCAACACGCGAACGAGCATCAGGTGTAAAGCTATCAAATAACAAAGGGCTGCCAACGTCGTTAGCATAAAGGTTTGAGAGTCTTTTCCTCGTCAAATATTATATCACCGATGTTGAAACGTGAAACGTTTTGTACAACGGCTGGTAAAAATCTATTTTATGCGTCGAACGAAAATGTCCGTTGGACGTGTCCCTTTCTACTCGTACCATTTCGAAAAAAAAAAAAATCGTTTTAATATTTATCGATTTAATTATATAAGGTAATAAAATCTCATAGAAATGGTTTCATATTAAAGATATACCGTCGTCATTAAAAAAAAAAAAAAAAAAAAAAAAAAAAAGAAATAATAAATAAATAAATAAATAAAATATATTAACATCTATCAATATATTTGCCGTATGACAAAAATATTGTTAGATATAAAAGAGAAAAAGAACAGCGTGTAAATAACGCTAAATTAAATTCGTGATAAAACAGAGGAGAAAGAGAGAGAGAGAGAGAGAGACAAAGCGTAAACCAAAATGAACAATATTTAAACGTCTCGTCGCAAATGTGATAACGACCGAAATACGAGTGCCACAACGTTACTGCAATTGTCTATCATTTCGCGAATACACCCTGTACACGCATACGTACGCTTAATCGGTCAAATATTCGACGAGAGTACGTGAGGTATTAGCGTATTTTACAATACGGCAAAAGCTATTGCTCCGAATTTAAGCGATATCCTACGGGTTAAATAAAAACCAAAAAGAATAAGAACGTGAGAAAATCGTCTACCCGCTTTCGAAATAATTACGTCGATAAACGACAATCCGATAATACTTTAACGAGTTTGTCAATAATAAGGAAGGTCGGATAAACACCAGGGGTGGTCGAGTTAAGGTGGGAGGAGAAAGAATTTAAAATAAAAAAAAATAAAAAAAAATAAAAGAAAAAGATAAAAACAAAAATTAAGAAAAGAAAAGAAAAAGGTAAAAGAGAAGAGGAGGGGAGAACAAAGATTATGAGAGACGGCCATCTTTGTGTTCGACCTCCAGTGACCACGCAAAAAGCATCCTCTCTTGAAGAGTTAAACCGATTTTATACCGATCACTAACTTCAGTAAATTACGAAGGAGGCCAAGCAGTATTACAGCTCTATTATCCGTAAGAACACATTTTCTTCCTTGTTTCCCTCCGTCCCTCCCTTCCTCCCCCCCCCCTCTCTCTCTCTCTCTCTCTCATAATTCTTGAAGAGCGCGTGCTCGACGTCGATGTCTTCTTTTCTTAGACTTGACTCCTTAAACTTTATGGCAATTTTATTCGTGTCTTGCGTTTTACCAGGTCCCACTTCTCTTTTGTTTTTCTTCCTTCTCTTAATTTTTCTTTCTTTCTTTCTTTTTTTTTTTTTTTTTTTGTTTTATTTCATTACTTTTTATCTAATATATTATATTTATATATAATATATATATTATATATTATAATATATTATATTTTATCTAATAATAATAATAATAATAACGAAAAGAAAAAAAGAGAGACGAAAAGAGCGGGCAGAAGCGAAAAGAGCACAGAAAAAAAAAAGAAAGAAAGAAAAATGTAAAACCGAACGAAAAAAAAAAAAAATATACATATATATATATATATATATATATATATATATATATATATATATATATATATATATATATATAGTTCGCTGGTTCGACTATTTTTCAGTGATTCGTCGCTGATATTTATTAACGAAAGACCGAGCGAGCTCGACATTTATTTATACGGATGATAAACGTGCCCGTGGCGAGTGTAACGAAAACAAAACAAAACGAGGAACAGAAAAAAAAAAAAGAAAAAAGAAAAGGACGGAGAATAGCAAAAAAAAAATGAATAAAGGAATAAAAGGAAAGAACGGCTGGATGGGTCGGACGAGAGAGGGGGGAGGGGGAGGAAAAATATGTATGTGTCCAGAACATTGTCGAGAATCTCTTGTGTCGATGCTGTTCTTCTCCACGTGTACGTACATGATTCGCCAGAATTTTTCTACCCTTCTCCCCGTTCCCTCCCCCCCTCCCTCCCTCTCACTCTATCTCTCTCTCTCTCTCTCTCCCTCTGACTCTTTCACCCCTCTCCATCGATTTGTAAACACTGTTCAGAGCGTGTACGAGTCGATACAAGGCTGCTCGCAAACGTTTTGTTCGGCGTAACGATACCGCAAATTGAGCTAACAAAGGTAAAGGACAGAAAGAGAGAGAGAGAGAGAGAGAGAGAGGGAATGATTACAAACAATATGTTAAAAAAATAAAAATGCTCTATTGTAATCTATAAATATACATACATACATATATAAATGCATACATGCATAAATACGTACGTAAGTACTTACGTACGTACATAGATGTATATTTACGTTCAACGAGATTTAAAAGAAGCAAATTGAAATAAAAAAATTATTGATCGAACGTAATCGATGATCCTCGGAGTGGGAAGGCAAATTAAAAAAAGGATTAAATGTAAGTATGAAAAAAATGAATAAGAAAAATCAAGTAACGCGGAACGAACGAGAAATATATTTATATTAACGAAAATAACGATGATAGTAATAATGATGACGATTGTGATAATGACGACGACGACGACGATAATGATGATAATGATGATAATGATGATGACTTAATAACAATATTGGAAGATCAGCGTAAACGGTAGTATTCACGTACGTACGGGAAACAAAAAGAAGTAGTGGAGAATAAAGAAGAAGCAAGCGAGAGAGAGAGAGAGAGACAGACAGACGGACAAACAAACAAACAGTCAGAAAAAGATAGGTAGATGGATAAAGAGAGAGAGAGAGAGAGAGAGAGAGAGAGAGAGTGGGTGGGTGGGAGGAGGGTGGGCGGATGGAAGCCCTTAAATTCTCACGCCCGACGAGACGATTTTTTCATCGCGCGTTACGTTTAAAGCGCTTGAAAGCGTTTGAACGAGCGTAGAAGAAAAGAGGGACGGTTGTCGTGGTGTCGCGGACAGCGCGTAGAACCGTGCAAAGAAAACGTGGAAAACTGCATGAAAAATCCATGTCCTTCCTACCTTCCTTCCACCCTTCCTCCCTCCCTTCCACCCTCCCTCCGTCGTTCGTTCTCTCCCTACTCAGCTATCTCACGGTACACTCTCTTTCACATCCACCCTATCCCTGTCCCTCTTTTTCCATCCTCCATCCTCCATCCTCCATCCTCCATTCGTTTTCCACTCCTCTCGGTTTTCTTTCTTTCTTTCTTCTTTTTTTTTTTTGTGTTTCTCTCTTTTTATTTTCATTCTTTCTTTTATTTTTTTTTATTTTTTTTTATTTTTTTTTTCTTATCCACCTCAAGTTCCCTATCCTGGCCGCTTGCTCCGTCCGTGCGCAGCATCCGACGCTTTTCCAGGACACGAGAATGCTCGAGGAAAATGGCTCGGAAGTGTGGGTAGGAAGTGAAAAAGGAAGAGGGGAAAACGAGGCAACAAATGCGCACTCGGCGTACCGTAAAGAATCTCCCATCCTGCTTCTTGCCTTACCTTACCTTACCTTCAACCCTACCCACCCCTACCAATCTCCCTTCCAACGTCCCTCTCCTTCTCTCTCTCTCTCTCTCTCTCTCTCTCTCTCTCTCTTTCTCTTTCTCGCTGCTTATTTTTCTTCGTCTTCCTCCTCTTCTACCTCTTCTTACTTTTCTCTTTTTATTCTACTTCTTCCTCCACCTTTCTTGCTTTTCTTTTCCTTCCGTTTCTTTTCTTCCCTTTTCTTCTCGCTTTTCCTCTTACCTCTATGAGAAATAGCCCCGGTCTGTCGAACGAATACGCTCGTGTTAAGGGCGCTTTCCGCTCTTTTCTTACTTGTCTCTGCTCGTCTCTCCTCTCGTACTCACTCCTTCCCCCCCTCTCTCTCTCTCTCTCTCTCATCGTTCCTTCTTATACCTTCCCATCCCTCAACTCTCGGCTCTCTCTTTCTTTCCACTTTGTTTTGTTTGTTATGTTTTCAACAACCACTTCTTCCTATTCGAGAATATAACTATAGATTTTTATATACATGTGTATATATGTGTGTGTGTGTGTGTGTGTGTTTTAACGAGAACGTTGTTGGTACGCTCGGGAATGCTCGCAGGTGTTACCTTGATACCCAGTTTTTTGCTTCTGATGAAATTATCGAGGTAAGGTATTTGATTATAAGGGTGCCAAGATTAGAGAAAGCTCGACGATTAAAATCTTTTTCTTTCTCTATTTTTATAGTTGATCGACGTAAAATAGTAATACCGCTTAACGATAAGATTTTCTTTCTTTTCTCTAATTTTTCTTCTCGCTCGTTATTTTTATTTATTTATTTATTTTTCGTTCTTCTTCTTTTTTCTCTTTTTTTTTTTTTTTGTTTTGCCACATCGATTACGACAATGTGAAATATTCATGAGATTTTGAAAGTTTATTTATCGATAATACGCGACATTAAATGTCAATATTCGATGCGTATTATTTTGTATATATATATATATATATATATATATATATATATATATATATATATATATGTATACGGAGAGCTATCTTCTTCACATTGATAAAATAATGTCCGATGCGTACGAATTTAATAGTGAATAATTAATCGACGATTAATTAAAGAGAAAAAAGAATTATCTCTCATATCGGGATGATTTTTGCGATAAAATTCGATCAAGAAAAAATAAAAAGAGGAGAAGAAAAAAAAGAAAAAGAAAAAACAGGAAAATCGTTGAGTTTTTTGTTTCGCCGATTACGTCTGTCAAATTCGTTTTCTCTCTTTTCAAAGTGAGCTAACACTCTACGTAAACGTGCTCGTATTTTCGAGGGAAAATTTTCAGCCAAAGGATAAAAATAAAAAGAGTGAGAAAGAAAAATAGACGAACACGCAGGCAGATAAAAAAAAAGTGATAAAAAGTCACAGATAGATAGATAGATAGATAGATAGATAGATAGATAGATGGATGGAAAGAGATAGACAAGCAGATAAACAGATAGAAAGAGATTAAAAGAGAGTGAGAGAAAGAGAGAGCGGATGTGCGCGAGAGAGAACTTAGAGAGAGAGAGAGAGAGAGAGAGAAAGAGAGTGAGATAGAGAAAAGGGAGTCTTAAGTGGTAGGAACGTTGCGTTTCCAAGGACTGCTTCCTCTGCTTTCCTACTAATTCTCGTTCCCGTTAATTACCACCAAGGTAAACCAGTCGGTTGCTGTTCCTTACACAAGCCACATGCACTTTGATGACTACATCTTGAGTTTACCATTCCGGGATAAAGACCGCCGATATGTGCTACGAAAATCTCTCTGCTCTTTGTGAAAATGAAAAATAAAGTAGAAAGAAGAAAATAAATATTTACCGACGTTTCTCCCATGAACGTAATCTATCATTCTTTATATTCGTAATTCGTCGATCGAATCCGACCGGAAAACTCTAAATAAAATGATCGATGTATCCCAATTTATATCGACGTATAATCATACATTTTGTATGCAATATTCGGATTTTAACTTCGTACGATTTCAATGATTTTCCGATGGAGATAAAATTGAACGTTTCTGCAAGGTCGGTGGGGAATTTCCTTTCTTTTTTTTTTTTTTTTTTTTTTTAATCGATGGCGTTAACCAATTAATTATATTCAAACAACAGTTTAAGTAATATCAATTTGATTGTTTTATCTTTGACACCTGTTACGAGAGTTATATATACATGCATATAATATATGTATGTATATTTTTTTTTTT
The DNA here is from genome assembly GCA_911387935.1 of Dolichovespula saxonica. Taxonomy (NCBI): domain Eukaryota; kingdom Metazoa; phylum Arthropoda; class Insecta; order Hymenoptera; family Vespidae; genus Dolichovespula; species Dolichovespula saxonica. Next base: position 6,071,969 of record OU427003.1, on the reverse strand, counting down.
TATTAACATTTCGTTCGATTCGTTCCCAATTACTCGCGTAAAAATTTAATTAATCGTTTTCGCTTGTTCTTCTCTCCTTCTCATTTCATTTCTTTTCTTTTCTTTTACTTTCTTCTTCTTCTTCTTCTTCTTCTTCTTCTAGTTAAACCGCAGAGAGAAGGGAAATTCTAAATATTCTTTTATTCAAAAATTCGTTACGTTCGCGTGAAACGAAAAGAAGCTGCGAGCAATGAACCCCTTTCGTACACCATAAAGTACCGACGAAAATTGTATATGAGTTTGTAAGGAAAAAGAAAATAGGGAGATAAACAGAGAAAGAGAGAGAGAGAGAGAGAGAGAGAGAGAGAGAGAATGTTACCTAGTCGAATATACATTCTCAGAGTTTTTTATTTTCTTACGGGAGTTCGAAATAAGTCCCAGTGCGACTTTGCAACTGGAGATGAAAGAATGCGACGAGTGTACGTACCGGCTTTATACTGAGAAAAATCAGGTCGACCCTACTTGCTTCGTTTGCACGTTACGGCACTGCCAAGGAGGACAACGAGGAGAAAAATTCCTTGGCACGTTTCACTCGTGGAAAGTTAGAAAAATAGAAGACACCGAATTCAGAATCTAAGAATTGAGTGGATGGTCTAGAGATTGGTCGGTGAAAAAACGAAAAAAACAAAAATAATAACAAAAATGTTGGACAATCTTAAACTATGTACATATATATATATGTATATGTATGTACGTATGTATGTATGTATACGCTGTAAAACAACTTTTTGGTTTTTATTATTTCTAGCACGATCTATCCGAAAGAGAAAGGAAAAAAGAAAAATTGAAAAAAAAATTTATCACGACCGTGGAATCCTTTGCAAAGACAATTTTATTTTCTTTTTTTAATTTGGTCCGCGGCAGGATGAAAAAGAAGAAAACAATTTTTAATCAAATCGGTTCGACGAGTCGATTTCGTGAAATTTTAGTCTGTTTTTTCTTTTTCAGTTTTCTCTTTTTTTTTTCATAGTAAGAAAACAAAACAAAAATATTCGCTTTTTGTAGTAACAAAAGTAATATTGTTTATTATGGATTATGTAAATTATTTTAATAATAGTCTCTCTCTCTCTCTCTCTCTCTCTCTCTCTCTCTCTCTCTCTATCTCTCTCTCTTTCTTTACTTCACAGAATATCCAATGAATCGTTTTTAAAATAAAGTATCATTCAATAATGAGGATAGTTCTTATACAACAAGTTACGCAATTAAGATATAAATAGATATATTTTAAATCGATTAAAAAATAATTTTCTATTTTGATTAACAAGAAAGATAGGATATAGTGAATTTTGTTTTATCTAGTAGATAGGATATTTGTTATTATCCGTGAATAATAAAGTCGGCATTATAATAACATCCAAAATTGGTCCTGCTCGTTAGTCTTGAAAGCTACGTCCTCGAAATAGTCTCGGAGCAAAAATTCTCCCACGTCGAGATTTTCCATTCCCTACGACAACGATTAGCGATTAGTCTCCTGTGTAACATGCGATGGGAATATTACGTCGTAATCTCTCGGGTCGTAATTGGGTCTATAAAATTTACTTCGCGTGTTTTCGCTTATACGAACGAGTGGAGCCATGGTAACTTAAAATTACTAGAGAAGTTACGAGATCTCGGCGATGAAAAGGAAAACGATGTTTGTAGTAGTATTTCCGTCCATTAAATTCTTTTTCTATTAAGTACAACATTTTCCTTTGCATGTATTATATATATAATTTTTTTTTTAATATAAATTTATCACAAGCTCAAACTGCTGTTTAAATACGCAATACTGCGTACAATAGATCGGCACATACATCAGCAACTTCGTAGATTCATTTTAATTTGTAGAAAAAAAAAAAGAATAAGAAATGAAACACATTCAAATTACATGATTTATTATTTGCAATGAATTTGAATATTATTATATAAATTTTATATATATATATATTTTTTTTTTCATTAAACTAGTACGTAGTAGTTGAAGAAATAAGATTAAGAAGTACGAAAGAATATTTTTATAGATACATATATATATATATTATTTTATTTATATATAAAAAAAAAAGAAAATACTTCATTGTAGATATAAAAGGGTATATACAAAGTTTAATATGAGAAAATTGAATTATACAAAACGTTAGAGTAAATAGAAACGTGAAATTGTATTACACAATTTAATTGTTTCTTGCTTTTCACTGACACTAGTATCGATTGTACTTAATGCGTCAACAGGCCGAAAGTTACTAAAATAATCTGCTTAAACTAAAACAAAGATGAATGTGTCGAAGTTTACAATTAAACTTTGTTCCATATTATCGGTAAAACGATGCCCGTACAATGTGCCTATTCTTTGCTCCTGTTGTGTGTTACATACGTACGAACGGAGACGGGGTGGTCGCTTTGTTTGAGTTAGTACGCGCGTGAAATGTTTCCAATAGCTTGTGATTGCGATCGAAGTGGGCCAAGCTTTTCTTTTCTTCTTTTCTCTCTTTATTTTTTTTCTCCTTCTTTCTCTCGATAAAAATATTTTCCCTTTCGAAGACCGGCTTTCGAACTTCCGACGGAATTATACATTTTCTTTTTTTTTTTTTTTAAGATAAGGAACAAAAAGAGAAGTGTAGAGAGAGGGAGAGAGAGAGAGAGAAAGAAGAAAAGAAAAGGAGCTTATCGAATTCTTATTTTCTTCCTTATTTTCATATATCAATTTCGTGCAAGAACAAATTTTGCGATCACTTTCACGTTAACTCGACAATATTTATACGAACGAACGAACGATAACTTTCGTCATACATGTGCAGCACATTTATTATTACGAGAAAAGAAACTTGCTTTTTTCTAAAGGAACAACAACAACAAAAAATACGCGAGACATTATCGAAAGGTCTCATTAACAAAACAAAACAAAAAAGAAATAAATAAATAAAATCGTTTTCCGTTATTCTTTCATTTCCCATTTTTCTTTCTCTTCTCCAATTTAATGAATCTCACGAACGAGGGGTGAAGTCTTTTTCGACTTTCCGAAAAAGAGCAAAGAAAAGAAACGAAAGAAAAGAAAAAAAGAAGAGAAAAGAGAGAAAATTATTCGTGCGATATTTTTGAGAACGCATCTGAAATTCCAAGCGAGACGAGCAACCATTTTCGCTATCGATTTTCCGTGATCCCCTGATATTCAACGGCATTACGATTGCGCGTAACAACATGGCGACACTCGAACGGTCGCATTTCTATGCGACGAGAACGCGCGTACCGATCTCGAAATTGATTCCTTGAACATAACGATTACACGAGCGAGATACGCACAGCGAATATGTAAAGTGAGTCCACGTATGTATTATACGTATGTATAAATACACACACACACACACACACACACACACACACACACACACATATATATACATTATACATGCGTGAGAATACATACGCTTGTATACCCGCTGTATACCTCTATATATATATATATATATATATATATATATATATATATATATATATATATATATATGTATGTATGTATTATATATATAGATCTATGATAGTGTGTTATGTGTGTATATATATATATGTGTGAGTGTGTATATACATGTGTATAGGTGCATATGTAGGTACTTACACTATACGAGCCAATTACACGGCTCGATTACGCGAATCGAGAGTAGGCGAATCGATTCCGAGATCGAATGAGTTCTCCAATTCGATTGCGTTCTTTTTATTCGATTTTTTCCTTCTTCCTTTTTATTTTTTATTTCTCTCTTTTTCGTTTTCATTCCTTCTTGTTTTTTTTTTTTTTTCTTTTTATGACAGTTACTTTTCTTTTTTCATTTATCTTCATCGCATTTCATCGCATAACCGCGAAACGGCAATACTCTCAAATTCGTTTTTTTTCTTTTTTTCAAAAACATTTAGCGTCGCAAAATCTGTAAGCTTCCCCGAGAAATAATACGCCAAACAATATTATTTCCACGACGACTAACGATGGATATTCGTTTTCAGGATATTTCGAACACGGAAAATGTTCAACCCTATCTTTGTCATAACATACGCAATATATGACGTATATTCGCTCTCGGTAAGGCATGCATATCGAAGATATTATTATTTTAACGGTGACATAACTTAAACGATATTATTACTCGGAATCATAATAATTCGTTAAAGGCAAATGAAAATTTATTCGGGAAAGCGTGGAAAATAATGATATTGTTATTTCCCTTTGGAGCGTAAACATATGTTAATGTGTGTAGATCGCGAGGATTATGTACGTTCCGTCGTCGAAAATCGACGAGATATTTAATTCTCTTTTAAAAGTATTTACATAATACTTACCATAAACGTTGGCGAGAGTGAGGAGAAGGGAGAGTTTGGTGGGACGGGGTTGAGGATAACGAAGAAGTACGAAGAAAAATAAATAAATGAAACAAAAGGGGGAAAGAAAGGGGGAAACCTAAAACCAAGAGGGAAAAAATGGAAAGGAGAGAAATTTTTTTTTAATCCCCTCGAACGAACGTACGAAAACTCTATTAATTTTTCTGACAGTATAAGAACGTAAAACCTTAAGGTATATATATATATATATATATATATATATATATATATATATATATACGTATGCATGTACATGAACATATATTTAAGTACATACGTTCCTCATATCGTACGTCTCGTATCGTTCCATTTCAAAGGATTCTATTGTTTTTCAACCCCTGTCTACTACGTAAGCATATATGTATGTATATACGAGCTATGACAGACTAGGAAAAAAGACGAATAAGGAAGAGAAAACAAGGAAATAAGAGGTAGGGATGAAGAGTAAGATAAAGGGTAGAACGAAGCGATGAAGGAAAAAATAAAAGAGAGAAAGAGAGAGAGAGAGAGAGAGAGATTCCACCTCTTTAAGAACCGTAGAGAAAAATACGAAAATATTTCATGCGTGAGACCATCGAGAGACTTTTCTATGGTGAAGAATAATGTTAAAAATACTGTGCAAGATAACAAGAAAAAAATATATATATATATAAAGAGAGAGAGAGATAGAGAGAGTGAGAAAGGTCCAAATAGATGGCAATGGAATACGATTTTTCAGAAGTGTTAATATCATAAAACAAAATGGTAGTATAAATCTAAACGTAACGCGATTCAATCAAATTTAATAAAACCTAATAAATAAATAAATAAGTAAAAATGAATGAATTGTATAAGGAAATTAATAACAACATCATAATAATAATAATGAAATGCGATATTCTTTTGCCTTGTTTATTATACACATATATATATGTGTGTGTAAAAGATATACATTTACATTATATTACATAAATAAAACACATAGACATTTTCTGTAATAGTATACCTGCTCTCACGTATACATATATATATATATATATATATATATATATATATATATATATATATATATATCGCTATAAAATAATAAAAAGAAAAAAAATAAAATAAAAAAATTGAGAGTGAATCTACTATCTTATAAATAAAACGTATCTTATTTTACTATACAATAATAATAATAGAAACGATGAAAAAAAGGAACAAAGATAGTGAGAGTAAACCTACTCTATCTGCAGTTAAGTAAAACAATTTCGATAAAAGGAAAAGAGAGAGAGAGAGACAGAGAGAGAGAGAGAGAGAGAGAGAGAGAGAGAGAGAGAGAGAGAGAGATAGAAAATGAGAAAGAAATTCTTAAAAAGATGGAGAGTAGCCGTTGGGGGTGAGAAAAAGGGGATGACATCGAGAGAGAAGGAAAGAAAGAGAAATATCAAGATGAGGGGTTGGGAAGGGGGATGAGAATGAAGATATGAACAAGTACAAAAGCTCTCGCGTTCGAATCAAAGAAATATCCGATTAAAATGAGAATAAAGAAAAAGAATACGGCGTATCGCCTCCGGGCATTCTGGATAACTTTTCCAAATGGAAAATGTTCTACTATATAATAGATACACACACACACACACACACACACACACACACACACACACACACACACACACATAACCACATACATACATTATGAAGTATCGGATACGATAACGCGTACGTTTGAAAGTAACGAAAAGAAAAAATAAATAAATAAATAAAATATAAGAGAGTAACAGAAAAAAGATTTTTGTTGTTGTTTTTTCTTCAAAAAAAAAAAAAAAAGAAAAAAAGAAAAGAATTTAATACGCGAATCGATTTCTCGTAATGCATGATCATTGTTTATTTCGAAAATGATATATAAATTTCGTTTAATACATTACGATATGTACGATAAATTTTATTCGAAATTTTTTCTCATACACGAGTACAATATATTTCGTTGAGGACCTTTTTACAAACATCTCTCTCTCTCTCTCTCTCTCTCTCTCTCTCTCTCTCTCTCTTTCTCCCTCATAAGCATTTTATATTTACATATCATACATGTCGTACATTTTTCAAACACACACGATGGCGACCGCACGGAAACACATACACGGACAAATCGTATATTTTATTTCTTATAAAATAAATAGTACTTTCATAAGAGCACTCGCTAACTCATAACTTTTGGAAAGAAACGAATTACTAAATAAATAAATAAGTTTAGATCATTGTACCTCTCTCTCTCTCTCTCTCTCTCTCTCTCTCTCTCTCTCTCTCTCTCTCTCTCTCTCTCTCTCTCTCTCTCTCTCTCTCTCTCTCTCTCTACGTGAGCGGTGTAAATCGTTATTTCGGTTATGACACTCGGGGTATTTGAACTTCAACGAAAGAAATTTCGTAGGAACGATTCGTACATAACTCGACCAAGAATAATTTCAACATGGTTATACGATATACATGCATCCATCCATCCATCCATCCATCCATCCATCCATCCATCCTACCTTTCTTATTTTCAAAAAGTGGAGGTATGTACTAACGTCCGTGGAGCATCGAGAATTCCTACGAGCACTGCCGCGCGTTCCGAGTTTCGAGATAAATCGGCCGAGATAGCAATGGACGTCGGATATATACGGTTGAATCTATGCGACGTATTTTACTTCTCTCAAAACTTTTCCTTTCTTCGACTCTTCTTTTCAACTTTTACCAAGCCGCATCCTTGACTTTTCGTTCCCTCTCCTTTTCGTTTTACGAGCGGTCATCTTTGTTTGTACTATCGGTTTTTCCTTTCTTCTTCCTCCTTTTTTTTTTTTTTTTTCTTTTTCTTCCGTGCTCACCCCTTACCCCGTTCCACCCTACCCCTTCCCCAACTTCCCACGGGCGGCATAGATAGCTTTTACGAGATTTTAAACTTTATCCACGAAGAGCTCGAAAATATCTTGATATCGATCGATATCGACTACGGTGGTACGATTGATCGATACGATCTTTCGTAAATTTCGTATGTCTGTACTTTAATGACCTAACAAACATTACAATCTTTTATTATTATTCTCGTTTGGATCATAAAATCGTATGACACGTATAAACACGCGGAACGCAAGAAATGATAACAACAAACGTCTTTGATAATACGTCGTACTCGTACTTTATTATGTATTATTCTATATCGTTTATTTACTACGGGAAATATATAGAGACACTACGTATTGCGTGCGACGATTGATTTGAAATGTTATTTTTGTTTATAGTCCTTGGAAATGTAGTAACGTAAGTACGACCTATCTAGCGATCAACACGAACGTTCGTAGCCATTTTATTTCAGTTCGTTCTTGTAAGCCGACTCGTAAACACCTCTCGTTCCGTCTTTCGATTTAATAATTATAAATAATTGTTTTAATTCATATTAACATAATTATATATATATATACATATTTATATGTACATATTAAAAATATTTGCGATAGTTAAATACGTAGATAGATTTTTTCGAGAGACGATTACCACTGTAAAAATTGCTAATTTTCGAAATGTTCGTTCGAAGCAAGGTGCGAGAACAACAGAAGGATTAACGAGAAAATAATGAAGCGAAATCCGCACGCGGACACACACTCGCACGCACACACACACAAAAGTCACACATAGTAAACCCCCTTTACAAAAGAAATTCTCTCCTCGGTATTTCTCTTCCTGGTATTCTCTCTCTCTCTCTCTCTCTCTCTCTCCACCACACTTCTTTAATATTCTTTCACTTTTACATTCGCCGCGGATTTTAAAAATAATACGCACGCGGCCTCCCTTTTCATCTCTCTCTCTCCCTCTTTCACTCTTTCTCTTTTTTTTTCGTTTTTATTTTCCTTTCTTTCTTTCTCCTTCCCACCGTCTCTATCTCTATCTCTATCTCTATCTCTCTTTCGTTTCTTTCCCCACAGATAAAAGGACAGAACTCGTTTATGCTACCTCTCGAGAGTTACTTTTTACCTTCTTTTCTCTCTTTTGCTATATAAATAAGTGCTTTGCTCGCACCTCGACGTTTAAGACAGTTTCATTCCCACTTCGTAAACATTCCCATTTATTCTAATAATTCATCTATTTCTATTTGGTACGAAGTGAGCGAGAGAGAGAATAAGAAAACGAACAGATTATATTGATATAGATGGAATAATCCGAAACGTCAAATACATAAAAATTATTCCTAGTATTTACTATGCGCAAACAATTGGTCGGATACAAATAAAACGAAGAATAATGAAAAATGAAAAAAATAAAAAAAAAAAAATTGTGATCTTGAAACCCACGCAAATATTAATATATAATTTAACATCGTTCTTATAAGAAAATCAAAATATTATTCTAAATTAAAAATCTTTAATTCATCGCACGGTGTAAGATTAGTCGAAGAGAAAGAAAAAAAATAAAAAAAAACAAAGTAATATAAAATAAAATAATTTCACATCGTTCTTATAGGAAAACCAAACTATTGTCCTAAATTAAAAATCTTTATTTCATCGCACGGTGTAAAACGAGTCGAATAAAAAGGAAAAAAGAATGAAGAACGAGAAACTTGAATCATTTACGTTCGAATTAAATTGTCCGCGTACTCGCTTGTAAAAAATGGAAATACAATTACATCATATTGTTGTTAAACGAAAATAGAATTATATATCGTTCGAATAAAAATATAACGGAATGAAAATCTTCGCTTATCTCTACGAGATGAAGAAATCCTTGTTTCCTTTCTTAGCTCTTTTCTATTCTCGTATGTTTCCCTCCCCACGCCTCTGTTCAAGTAGAAACATCGAAAGTTTCAAAAACGAGAGATCGAGAAACGGTGGACGGTAAACACTAAGAAATGGAAGAGCAATCGGGGGACCAATGGCCAAGAGACGTAAAGAATTGGATCGATCGAATGTTGAAAAGAGATCGAAAAAGTCATCTTCCACCACCCCCACCCCAGTCGTAAGAGTTTATTCGTTCCCAAGGTGATTCCTATCCGAAATCTTCAACCTACCATCGAACGAGTAATCATCGTCTTCCAGTTTATGGATCGGTCAATCGGCTTCGTGTTTCCGTCAAAGACGATTAGCCATTGGTAGACAAGAACGTCGTAATGGTAAGTCGCGTTAAAGTTACGTTTCTAAGTAATTGTGTATCGTGGGTTAGTGTGTATGTTAGAAACGTCATCGATTGGAGGAACGTCATTTCGATTGGAATCACCAAAGACAATAACGTCAAGACTGTTTTTTTCGGAAACGTATGAGACGAATCCTTACATTCATGTCACGTGATTTCTTTTTGGTTTTTTTCTTTCTTTTTTTTTTTTTTTTTACCATCCACCCATCCACACACGCGCACAAAAGTTAGATGTACTTGCACGTTCGTTACCAACGTACGTTTGTACACATATATACGTGCACATATACAGTTATATACTTAAGAAACTTTTATCGTAATCGGAACTTTTACGCTCGTATTCTCGTCGTCGTTATCGTCGTTATCGTTAAAATCGATTAATTTGAGAATGAATTTTCTTTTCTCTTTTTTCTTTCTTCTTTTTATTCCTTTTTATTCTTTTTTTTTTTTGTCGAATATCACGCGTACCTTCGTATTTATTGTTAGAAATAAACGATCGACAAAGTACCATTAAGGTTTTCCTTACGTTCGTATATACGAATCAATTAAGAAATAATTAGTATTGTATTTCGATTGAGAAAGATAAAAAGATGTACAGATCGTTTGAATTTTGCATTTCATTATATATCAACAGATTGAGAACGTTATTTCGCATATTCGAAGTTTTTCATAGTTCGTACGGGTGTAAAGAATTTTTTCGTTATATTATTTTATAATTTTTTTTTTTTTTCTCTAAAGACGAGAAAAACATTAGGTCGTATACAGGATCAAGGATTTGTTTTTATATAAACAATAATATTTTAATAGTTTTTAATAGTTTATATATATATAAATATTTCTTTTTAATTTAAAAAAAAAACCCGTGCTACTTTTAAGAAAATATGTAAGAAAAATGTTAACTCGTTTCGTTAAAAGCTAACATTTGAATTTCTCTACAAATAAAAATATTGGACCGAGATTCCGTTGGGAATATAAATTCGTTCAGATAGTTTAATATTTCTTAGGTGTGCTTCGTAAGCCAATAGAAGCTTGGTCAGCGGTATGAAGGCTCGACATCACCTTCGAAGATGCAGCGTTTGCGTCTTACCGAGAGGAAAACTATCTAACGAAAATGTAAAGGGCTGACTAGAGCGATTAAATTCGATCTAAAGGGAAAGGTTCCTTTTCCTTTCCCATCGTATCGGATTCGCTTTACTTTCGAATGAAGATAAAATTGAGACCGGACAACGTGGACGCTGATTCACGAATTAATAATTTCATATATATATTATACCTATATATAATGAGATTTAAAATTTTCTTTTGAAAAGATTTAAAAATTACATATATATATATATACATACAAAGAAGGTGTAAATAGAATGATAGTTAGATTCTTTTTTCCATAGATCGACCGATAATATGAGTTTATAAAAAATTTGGTAATTATAATTTTATATCAACATACTTTACTTATATATGTGTATAGAAACGAAGTAGAAGATGTGTATAAGTAAGAGTTATTATTTATTTTTTTTTTTTAATTAAGATTCCAAAAAAAAAATAAAAAAACGATATTGAAAATTTATCGCTCAAACATCGATGACATAGGAGATATACATTACAAAAACTTCTATAACCAATTTTTCACGCACACGCACGAACATATGTATGTGATAAATTTATCTACGTACTATATATGCGTATACAAACATAAATCATAAAATAATATTCAAGAAAATATATAGGATTATATAATATAATTATAATATATATGTATGTATGTTTTAACGTATATATATATATATATATATATATATATATATATATATATATATATATAAATTAGAAACGATGTAGATATGTGTAAACGATTGATAGTCGATCGATTCTTTAGTTTCCACAAACTGTTAACGCAGATTGTTATTGCGGATAGTAGCCGCCAAGCTGAGTCGACGGAAAACGTTGCTCCAGACAAGTACGCTTTCCCAACGGCCTTTAATACCTATGTACTTATATAGGTGTATATATATATATATATATATATCTTTCCCTTTCTCTCTCTCTCTCACTCTCTCACTCTCTCTACCCCTTTCAACGAAATCTCTTGTTTTAAAGTTATGCGCACATACACAACGCTCGAAAAGTTTTCCGCAAAGCAAAGACCGCAAACTCGCACGTGGTTTTCTCAACGCTTCCAAAATACACCCTAACGAATGGTCGAACTTAATTCGACACATCGATAAGCCGATAACAAAACGTCTTACAATACCATCCAATTATTGTCTCGTTAATGTTGGGTTATTTTTTTTTTTTTTTTTTTTTGAATAATTGAAACGAACGAAACGATACGACATACGTTCACGATAATTGCAATGAGAAGTATGACTTTTTTAATCCTGCGTAATCAATTATCGTGCATAACAAAAAGGAAAACAAAGAAAAAATAATCGTTTAACAAATCAAAATGAATAAATCGATGATCGTTATTAGCAATGTTATCGAAACAAGCGAACATTAAGTCTGACATCTTTTTTTTTTTTTTTTTTTTTTTTTTTTTAAAAAATTCAATCGATCGTAATACGAATCACTCGAATTATTCTCGCAGGCATCGTACGTATATAGTTTCGGTTGTAAAATATAACAAATATGGTGGATATGATATTAATATGCTTCAAAGAGATTAATTAACTTTACAAACTTCCGAAGTTCGATGTTCAGTATCGTTCTGAATCACAGTTAGACATTTCTAGTAGTTTCTATAAATTAGAAAGAGAGAGAGAGAGAGAGAAAGAGAGAGATAGAGATAAATAAAGAGAGAGAGAGAGAGAGAGAGAGAGAGAGAGAGAGAGAGAGAGAGAGAGATAAGCATAGATACCGGTTAGACTTGCATTTGACAATTTTCAGTCGAGTTAGAAATCTGAGAGAGAGAATTCTGCGACAATTGTCTTCATTACACAACTCGCTCCTTTCTCTCTCTCTCTCTCTCTCTCTCTCTCTCTCTCTCTCTCTCTCTCTTATTATCCTTTCATTATTTAAACTACTTTCGATCTATTAAACTTTCCCATTTGCGCAATATTCGTAGAAAAATAACAATTTGCATTTAACTTGTCTTTCACATATAAATTTCGTTTTTTCATAAAAGTTTCGAGCTACTCTCTATTTATATATATAAATATATACATAAAGAACGAAGAGAGATTAAAAATAAAGGAAAAATAAAAAAAGAAATTAAATCAAAGGATCGCATTGAGTAAAGAACAAATTAAAAAAAGAAAAAAAAAGAAAAGAGAAGAAATATAAAGATATCGTAGCTCCCGTATCTTATTCCTCGATTAAACGAGCAATACGTCTCTATATATTTCGATTAGAAACAGATAAAAAAGAAAGAAAGAAAAAAAGAAAAGAAAGGTCCAAGAATGAAGAAGGAAGAGAAAAAAACAAACTGGTATTCAAGCTGAACATTCGTTTAATATCTCGATCTTCGCTTCTCAACCTCTCCACGTACTTAATTCTCGTCTCATCGCTCTCTCCCTTATCCTTTCTCTTATCCCACTCATCCACCCTCCTTTTCACCCTCCCGTCTGACATCAACCAACCCCATCGACGGTTCAAACTCATCGATCTTCCTCTAGCCAACGTCGTGTCGGTCGAGTCATCTCTCTCTTTCTTCGTCTACCTCAACTGTATATTGCATGTAACTAAGTGTGTGTACGTGTGTACGTGTGTGTGTGTGTGTGTGTGTGTGCGTGCGCGCGCGGGACGTTGTTCCTTCTATGAAACCAGAACGGATAAATCCTCAGTGACGTCTGTGACTACGTTCCATTTTTCAAAAAAAAAAAAAGAAAAGAAAAGAAAATAAGAAAAAAAAATAAAACTAAAAGGAAAGGAAAATACGAGGAAGAAAAAGAAGGATAAGAAAGAATATGGAAAGTCAGTATTATCGGGGGATAATCTGTGTTCACGTGCAATTGTCGAAACATTACATGTAAATTTGTCTCCTCGCTAATATTTAGTAGGAAAACTTTCGTTGAATTTTGAAATTGTAATGGAGGATTTTACGGATGTTCTTTTTCTAATGTTGCGTTAATAAGTCGAACGAAAGCGAAAACACACGCGAAAAGAAAAAAGTTCATTGGCTTTTTTTTACTTCGTGATAATCTGCGATATTCGTACGAATTCTTCGTAAGTGGATTGTACTCTATCGTACTCTAAGTAAGTAATTTGCATTGACTTCGATTAGATTAGGGTAATGAATTGCGTTAACTTTTATTTCTGTATTATCTTTACGACGTTCGTAGATCGCGAACGAAATGTTCATGAATATTCGATCGAAATATTATTTGCGTTTCCAACGTCGAAATAAGGACGATAAGCTTCAAAAACGGGGAACTCGATAATACGCAATGTCGAAACAAAATAACAGTCGAACGATCCGTTCGACTAATCATTCTATCTCCTTTTTCGTTTCAATTCCCAATCCGATTTTCGTTTGATTTAACTTTTCCGAGTGATTCTGAAAATGGCAGGACGCTCTCTATTATCTATCGTAGAATCTCCTTTAAATCGGCAGCTCAGTAAATGGACGATTTATTTAATTGTCAAGTAGGACGTTTTCGAAGATTTGAAAGCGTGAGATATCGAGATTAAACGGAATGACGAGTGATAAAACGATAGAAGTTTTCTTCGTGTTACAATGTAATATATTAAAAAGAAAATCTTTCGATTGGACGGCATTGATAATTGTGAATTTTTCATTCTTGCATGTACGTAAAGAAAACGAACGATAGATTCGAAGGACGTCTCTCCGAAAGTTTTCTAACGCATTATTTGACGTAATAGAAATAAAATAAAAAAAAGAAAAAGAAAATTTATAATATTTCTTTAATTCGTGGCAATAGAAAAAAAGAAAATTTTACGCTATAAAAGGTTGAGCAAGTTTTTCCATTTGATAAGACACGTTGATAAACGCGTTGAATGTTCTAAGCAAACTAAGGTGTGTACAGCGAGAATAACGCTACGAAGGATCGTTATATCTGTATACCTACATATGTATATCCCAAAGGGTATCTATCGTTCTTGCTTCCTTGCTTCTCATATTCACCTTGTAGATTAGTATTAAGCTAACTTGACGTATTCTGAAGCAAAGGTTAGGTATCTACTAGCTTACCGTTTATAGCACTAGTGTTAGCCTATCAGATGAAGTAGTCACACCAGACACGAATAAACAAGCTACTTTAACTTATCGAAAAGAACATTAATTTCACGAATTATTACTCGACTTAGTATTACATATATTGCCATACATATACGCCATTGTATGTACAGTTGTATATATAATACTTATTGTCATCATTCAATAAAGTGAAAAATTACTATGACTGTTACAACTACTACTATTGCAATGAAACATCGTATACTAAATAGGTCAAGTAGCTTACAACGGAGTACACAATGCGACGCACATACACATACACACACACACACACACATACAAATATATATATATATATATATATAGCATATGTATGTACTGTATGTGTATAATGTGTATAGTACATAATACACTATTCTATGATAGTATATAGAACAGGATGATTTTTTATTTCTATATGCTGTTCACTCACACTCACACACACACATACACACGTGTATATAAGACTTGTTCCAGCACGTGTGCTAGATATCTGAACCCAGGGTAATCCTATTCCCCAATGGTTACTACAATCGATAATTCTGTGTACTACGGAGTAAATAGGCAACTCAAAGGCGTCGTTAAAGTACAACCATGCCGCCCTAATCGATTGTGATCATGATATATCGAAACCAAAATTACGGAACTCCGCTCTAATTAACTTTGATTTTCCATATCTACCAGACGAATTCGTAGTCGTATAAACATCTCGAGAACGATGCGTAACTCATCGATCAATCCACGTGCCATCGTATGGCGTCCTTTTTCGAAATTAAAATAAAAAAATAATAAATAAAAATAAAAAATAACGTACCAAAATCACAGAGGACTCGACATGACGAAAATCTTTTTTCTTTTTTTTTTTTTGGTTTCCTCTATTAAATCGTTAATCCAATAAATACTTGAATATATTATATATTTCATGGTGAGCATGGTAAATATATTTAAACGCATCAACATATTTTTCATTTAAACATCTATAATTTACATAGATTTGGAGAAATTTTAATGAAGATACCTAGTGAATACAATTGCATAGCATTCGTTCGTGAGTCGTGGAAAATCGATTGGTTTTTAATCAATTTTAAAAAGCAATTACATGCTCGTTAAGGGGGGAGGAAGGGGGGGAGGGGGTGTCCAAGAGAAATGGATCGGAATATCCAACGGTGATCACTATACGTGGAAACCACGAGCGTTTCCGACGAGTGTTTTGGTCGACCGCCGTTTTGCATACCTTACAATTACTCGTCCCTTCGTACTTCGTATATATATCTATGTGTATATATATATATATATGTGTGTGTGTGTGTGTGTGTGTATTCCTCGATTTATCACGATTTACGATTAATCGCACTAATACTTTACACCTACGCCCTAATGAACAAAATGTATAAACTATTAAGATCGATGACCTTAACGATCAATCACATTTGCGTTTCATTAAAACGGATTAAAATAAAAAAAAAAAAAAAAAAAGAAAGAAAAATAAAAATAGACACATAAATTCATACATACGTACAGGTACGCATAATTGAATGTAACCGTAATACATTAAAAAATTTAATTATAATGGAACAAAGATATAAAATATACGTGAATACATTCCACGTGCTACTTTGTCCCATTAAATAGAAAAAACATGCATACAAAATATATGCATATATATATATATATATATATATATATATATATATATATATACACACCTACTTAGCTTGTCACCGAAGTGTATTTAATAGACGACGAACTATTGTAAAATTCCACGCGATGTTAATGCTCGTATATATGTATATATAAATGTGGTTGTATCTCTCTCTCTCTCTCTCTCTGTGTGTGTGTGTGTATGTGTGTGTACTATATTAAAACACGGAAATGTGTGAATGAAGAATTCATGACGATCGTCGAAAGTACAAACTATTCGGATAAAATATTTTTCTCTTGGTGCTTTGTCCTCTTCTCGAAATAGTACGCTGATTGCAAAACCAAGCCGTGGCCGTTGCAGAGAGGATCCATGTAGAAAAAAAAAAAAAAAAAGAAAGAAAAAATTATGGAAAGGAAGCACGAGGAGAAAGGGAGAAAGAAAAGAATGGAAAGAGAAAGAGAGACACAGGGAGGGAGAGAGAGAAAGAGAGAGAGAGAGAGATAGTAAAGTGAAAGAGAGCTCTTGAGAAACTGAAGAGAATCTTCTACATCCCCCCACCACCGAAGTCACGCTTTCGTAATTGAACTACTTCCGGCCAATTATAAAAAGCGCTGACCGGTGCAAACTCGGCTAGTTGTTAAATGAAGATGGAAAAAGGAAAGACGCACATTCACCACGTATCGGATTATCGATGTCGTCCTAAAACCCCTTCCGTGTTATTAAATTCTTCCTGGGATTACGATTCACGTTATATCAAATATTATCAGGATTTATATTTGACTATACGACATATAGTAAGTACGTACTTTCACGTCCGCTAATATTAACGTTTTATTTCATTCTTTAAATATGATATAACGACGAACTGTATACCTAAAGACAACCATCGTAATATCCTCTATGATGATTTTAAACGTATCTCGAATTTCTAATAATTATAATGAGGAGTAACTTTACGTCGTTTTTATCGATTATGTACCTACCTACCTACCTACCTACCTACCTACCTACCTATAATTTGTAATTTGATATTCAAGATATAAAAGGAATAGGCTGCCAACGTTATTACGCGATCACGAAATTTAAGAATATAATTTTAAAGAGAATACGATAGAAAGTTTTATATATGTATGTATATATATATATATATATATATATATACATATATACATATAATATCATATATCGCAAGTCTCGATAGTAAACGTTTCGGCCGAGATACTCGTTCGTAAAGGAGGAAGATGCATTGTACTTGGCGTATGATCGATTAGATGGCCACTTGTCAAAGGGAATTTCGAGCCAACGTCATCCATTGAGCGGCTATTCAATTTCATGTAGCAGTAAATTACATCAAACGGTATAGATACCTATTCGCTCTCTCTCTCTCCCCCCTCCTCTTCCTCTTTCGGGTTATTTTTTACAATGGTCTTATCTAAGAAGGCTAGTATAACGTTTATTATATTTATTTCTCTTACATAAATATTTATCTAAAATATATTGATATTATATAACATTAACGAGAACCCAGATACATATAATAATTTATACAGACTATACATACATACATACATATATATATATATATATATTATTCTATTATTATATTATATACCAATGCCTATACAAAATTTCAATGAAGGGAAAAAATCTCAATTTCGTATTTTTTACGTTAACTTCAACGAATGGGCATCGTTACGTTGCTCGTAGAGGAGGGAAGAAAGGAAAGAAAAGAAAGAGGGGAAAAAATATGAGAGAGGGGGAGAGAGAGAGAGAGAGAAAAAAAAAAGAAGAAGAAAGAAGATGAAGAAGAGTCGACGTTATTCGAGTTCCAGTTGCGTCGAAATCAAAACCCAGAGTTATAAAAGCTTTCTCGTGACTTTTTACGAGAGGTCATGATATTAAATATAATGTACGAATAAAGCGACTCCTCTACGCAAAAAGACCGAAATGCCAGGACCGAACTGGCTGCGTTTGCGTTTCGTTTCGTTTCGTTTCGTTTCTGCACAGGAAGAGAAACGAGAAAAAAAGAAAAAAAAGAGAGAAAAAGAGAAATAGAGAAAAAGAAGAGAAAAAAAAGAAAAAGGAAAAAAAGATATAAAGGGAGTTCTATATTCTCTTCTAACGCTGCGGCGCTGGTCCACGTCTATTTTTCAATCCGAACGAGAGACGGTATGAGAGCCATGAAAATTTGAACTATCCAATACCTATCTGTGTGTGTGTGTGTGTGTGCGCGCGCGCGTGCGTATGTGCACGTATATACATATATCCAACGTTTCTCGCGCACTCGCTCTTAAATACTAGCTTTGGATCAAAAAAGAAAAGAAGAAGAATGAATGAAAAAAAAATAAAAGGAACAGCGTTCACGGAAAACTAATCGAAAATTATCTTTGCGTGAAAAATTGAAGAAAACGCGATACCCATTCTTTCTTCTTTTCTTTTTGTTTTGTTTTGTTTTTTTCTTTTTCTTTCTTTAGATAGATCGATGATAAACAAATATCAAAAAGATCTCGCACAATCGTTTTTCCGATCGTTAATTGAACCGAGATCGATATTGATCGTCGGACTTCTCGACGAAAGTTATCCTAAAATATCCTAAGGTTATGAAATTTATAAAAGGAAATTGAGAAAAAATAGTAATAGTCGGATGACACGTATATATATATATATATATATATATATATATATATATATATATTAACTTATTAAATTATTATATATAAGAAATTTTGAGAAAATATTTTCCCCCGAAGAATTTGTTAGCTCGACGTAACCTTAAAAAGAAGAAAAGATATCCACGTGTTACATTGAAAAGCAACATTTGAAATCTATTCCGACTTCTTTTACGATGACTTATCCGTTCGTAATATGCGTCAATAGAAAATTACGGTTTTAGCGATTTTTTCTTTTTCTTTTTTTTTTTTTATTAATTCCTTTTTTCTTTCCTTCTTTCTTATCGTTTTCATTCGATATTCATTTTTTCAATATTGTTTATTTTTTTTTAATTTTCTTATCTTTTTATTTCTTTTTTTTTTCTTTTCTTTTCTTTACTTCTCTTACCCGATACAAATTATGTAATCAGTCGCGTGGGGGGAGGAGGAGGAGGGTAAGGTAGAAGGAACGCTATCGAACGTAATTGCAAAAGTTGATAGAATTTATAGTGATATTATTATTCATTGGAAAAAAAGATTTCCGTTCGGGATAAACTGATTTAAACGATCCTGAGTTAAACGGGTGGAGTAGGAGTAGGAGTAGGAGGAGGGGGTTGATGTCTTCGTTAAAATAGAAAGACATTAAAGTTGGACGGACTTAAACGGTCTGCAGTTTGCAAATAAAAGGTAAAAAGAGGTCCAGGAAAGTAGCCCAGAGAATTTCCTTAACATGTACGATACGAATGGGGGCGCGTGCGAGGTCTCGTAAATTTCACAGTGGTTTACAGCCCATTACGAGCGCCACCTCCCCATTCCGTTTCGGGCCGTATACAGTGGTCGTTCGTTGGATTTCGTGTTTCCGGCACACATCAAACGATACGGGCCGGAAGTTAAACTGGATTCTCTGCGGGATCGCAATCGTTTTCCGATTTCGCCTTCGGAATTATATTCTTAGGGTTAAAACCGCAAGATGGGTATATATCGGTGATATTGCAAAATTTTCGACGAAACCGATATAAATAAATAAATAAATAAATAAGTATATAAATAAATAATTAAATAAATAAATAAAATAAAATAAATAAGTAAATAAATGTTTGTCAAAAAAAGGATTTTTAATTTCTTCATATTTACGAAGATATAATTTTACGAAATGAAAAATAATCTTAATCGATGTTTTCTAATTATAAAATGGGAATTAAGTAAATAAATAAATAAATAAATAAATAAATGTTTGTCAAAAAGAGGGATTTTTAATTTCTTCATACTTACGAAGATATAATTTTACGAAATGAAAAATAATCTTAATCGATGTTTTCTAATCATATTTCTAACATAGGATAATATCAGCGATGCAAAGTATTTACGTTAAATTACGAGAGAACGATAAACATTTTCATTACGTATCGATCGACCTTTGAACTCCTTTCTTATTTTTTTTTTTTTTTTTTTTCTTATGTATCTATGTATCGTCGAAAGGTAATGGACCAGAAAAGTATATTGTCCGAATGATCATCGAATTACCGCTGTTGTTAATTATATAATGACAAAGCGAAGTGTAGACTTGGTGGAGGGTATTGGAAACCGGAAATACGCTTGTTCTAAAGAAAAGGTCGCTCGTACGTGAGACGTCTGGGAAAGCTTTGAAAAGAGAGAGAGAGAGAGAGAGAGAGAGGGGAGGGGTGGGGCAGAGGAGGGGAAGGGAGGGGTGAGAATATTTCAAGGGAAAGATTAAAAGTCCTTAGGGTTCGTAATTGTAGCATTACTTCTCGATACTTCAGCACTCAAAGCAACCCTGCGAGGGGTGCAAATGGTGAGGCGAGTATTACATAAGGGTGGGTGCAAAGGCGCCAACCGGAGAGGTAGTTTCC
>OU427003.1:6028634-6046134 GCA_911387935.1 Dolichovespula saxonica | reverse complement strand
ACACACACACACGCATAAACGTTACATAAAAATATACAATTGAATTCTCGAACAATTTTCAAATGAAATGTATAATTTCTATAAGAAGTAGTAGGAAAAATAATCCCTTATCAATAGTAACATTACAATGAAGAAACTTGACGTCGGTAAAACGTTATCTGGAGAACACATTTGTGAGATAAGAGCACACACATTGGTGGATATAAATTTCGCAAAGTTATATACGTAACTACATGGTACGTGTACCGCACACATTTATACACACATTCACACACACATATATATACACACACGTATGTACACGTACCTACATACGTACATACATACATACATACACATATCTCGTGGCCGGTCAGCAGCTCTTGTTTACACCGATGTTCGTGGTCTCGTTTGCTCGTCTATTTGTCGCGATGACGCCTCGTCGACGCGTATCTACCTAAAATGTTCCGTTAAACTCCCGTCCTTCTACGTACGCTTCAAAAACTTTCACGAACTATTCCCGTCTCCCCGAGATAACTGCCGAGAATTCTGACTCCATGTATTTCGATTCTCTCTTCGTGCAGAAAAAGAGAGAGAGAGAGAGAGAGAGAAAGAGAAGAGATAAAAAAAAAGGTAGAAGTAAAATTGACCAATGATATCGCGTGTACTTTTCTCTCCCCTCTATCGCCCTCTCCCTTGCCAAACCACCATTCCTCTAACGTTTTAAAATCAGTCAAACATCGTAACGATCCCATCGAATTCTTTGTTTGAACATTTCTCTCCTTTAAACGGAACACCGAATTCTTTTATTGGTTTGTTGAAAAAAAAAAAAAAAAAAAAAAAAAAAAAAGTATTAAACCAATTTCCGATGGTACTTCAATTTTATCCCGTCCACCGGATACAAATATTTAATTATCTCTTTGAAAGGGACTGATTCTCCCTCTCGCTCTCTCTCTCTCTCTTTTATTTTTATTTTTAAATCGATACGAAAATCATCAAAGGACCGTATCCGTCACTATTCTCTCTCTTATTTACGTGAAACGTTCATTACTGTCGTCATTTTAAGAATTATTTTTCTACGGAAAAGGAAAAGACAAGGAAATGGAGGGAGTGAAAGGGAAAAGGAAAAGAAGAGGAAGAAGAAGAAAGAAAAAAAGATAAAAAAAAAAAGAGGAAAAAGAGATGATTGAAAATGATCATGAGAGACTAATGACGAAACGAGTCCGAAGGAGCCGGCACGAATTAAGCTCCGTTCGTAGCACGAATACGAAAGCGAGACTAACGGGCACGCAATACTTTTCGGCAACTAGTTTAATCAGAACATCTTGTGCCGTACCCGGAAACAATTACCGGTTCTCTCCCGCCGAGATCCACTTTGCGAAGCGTCTCCAAAGCCGACATTTCTGGGAATTTCAGTGAGCACGAGGAGAATGCACGTGTATCTCTACAATGTTAACGAACGCGAACTACGAATATACGTACGTACATATGTATATTCATATATACGTATAGATACGATATACGTATATTAATTTATGTAACATTTTTCATTTTTTTTTTTTTTTTCTTTATTTTAATTACAATTTTTATTCTCGATTCCAGTATCGACCAATTATCGCTTTTACCTTATCCCCTTATTTTTGCTCATTGAAATTAATTAATAAAAAAAATTATTAATTTACGTTAAGACAGATAATTATTGTATAAAAAAAAAATATATATATATATATATATATTTACATTCGTCGTAGAATCGTATATTTTCTCGTGGTATTTAGAAATGTTCATTGTTGACGAGGAAATATTGCGAATGCGATGCGAATTTTTTTTTTTCTTCCATTTCGAGAGATTATCACGTTGGTTCGTTGTATCATTTCAGAATCAATTTTCTTTTTTTTTATTTTTTTTTTATAACGACAAGGAGAAGCAAATAATGTATATATATATATATATATATTTGTCCGTGCGAATATAATCCTTTCGTATAATTTTATAATTTTAATAAGAATAACTTAGTCTTACCTTTAAATTTTCGAACGAGCTGTTTCGTTTGTATGTCACGTTACTTCCGTCGTACTTCAATTATAAAAACGACGATGAACGAATTATTTCGTTAGGAAAATAAATCTTAGCGAAGTGGAAAGAAAAACCGAAAATATAAAGACATGTGAGTTTTGTCATTTGACATTGTTGCAAATGAAATTATAATAACATTGCCATGCGTTAGAAATCGATGAATCGAAATTGTATAATTGAAAGGTAAAATGAGTAGGCGAGTGACGTTAATATCATCTACATAGTCAACGAATCGATAAATCTACGTCGAGTTTCGTTATAAACCTCGTTATTTTCTATAACAAATACGAACGATCGATGATACCTCGTTAGATTTCTTTCTTTCACGGATACATTATATTATCTTGATATGTCGACTGTTTCGACATCGTTCGAGGATGCCGATACGTATTTATCGTACCTCGTGAAAACAGAAAATACTATAATATAATAGAACAAAATATTTTATTATATAGATAATAGATAATAAATAAATAAATATATACATGTACTTCGTTTTCTATATTATGTTATATATAATACACACATCACCATGACGTATATTAGATATCAAATAGATAAAAAATTTTATTTTCATAATTATTATATTCAATATATTTTAATCGTTTGTCATATTGAATATTTCCAGTAAGAAAATCGAACGAGAAGATTAATGATATAATAAAATATTTTATTATATATATATATATATATATTATAATAAATAAATAAAAAATTATATATATCTATTACATATGAAATATATAAAGAAATTTATTATCATAATTAATATATGCATATCTATAATATACTTTATCTGTCCGTTATATTATAATATGTATTGCGATTGCATTATATTCATATATTTATATTATATTCGTATATTTAGCTCTTTTTATTATCTATATTCTTTCTCAGTGTATTCAGAATATTTTTCATGGATGAACCAAAGTACCTTTTTTTCCCTTTCTTTTTACTTGCGGAGACCTCGGCACCCTATTAACGAACGTCGATTTTTCTCCATTACGAGATATAAAGCACTCTCTTTCTCTCTCTATCTCCCTTACCCTTCCTCCCCTCTCTCTCTCTCTCTCCATCTCACTCTCTCATTTTATGTTTCTCTTTCCTTCTGTTTTTCTCTTTCTCTCTTTATCTCTGTGTCACTGTTACTCTCTTCGTTAGCCACGCCGACGTTCTTGATAAAAGGAGAAGTACGTACACGAGAAGTTCCTTCTTCTGTTCATTAGATGAAAGGAGAGGTGGCACGTAAGACGGTATAATTTGTAAGGCTGCACCTTTCGACCTTAAAGAATTTCTTCTTTCCCAGTTAATTCCTCGAGCTCGAAGCGTTTTCCATTTACTCGCGTGTCACCTGGTACGAAGACTTTATTTTTATAATAAAACGTGTAAACGATCGTACCTTTCTTTATTCGTTGAATTCCTCTTTGGCTATAATATTCCATTCCTTTTTCTTTTCTTTTTTGTGTTTTTTATTTTTTTTTCTTTTTTCTTTTCGTATATACATTTATTTTGTATAAAAGACACGTAATTGCTTTCTCGACAACACACACACACACACACACACACACACGCACGCACACATACACGCTCGCGTACACAAATATAATATAGATATAATGTACGTGACATATTTATTTTTATACGCACATGTATATGTATTTATATTTATATTTATATACTCATAAATAGAACAGTACATAGTACGTATAAATATTATAGTAAAATAGATATAACACGTCCAACTAATATTATGTTATATATATATATATATGTTAATATAACGTAGGTATATATGGTTAACAAGTTTTACACAAATACGTAGACATTATCAATAGTTGAATTTGTTGTAGACGAACGTTTTCACCCGAAGGACGGAAGGTAGACTACCCCTTTTATATTCCTCGAAGCGCCCTTTGCCCCGAGGTTAGGCGAACAAAAGCGAGTCGATATTTCTCTTTCAACTCTGCCCTGGAATCTTTTTCCCCGGCGAAGATAATCTCCGCTCTTCTCTACCTCTAGAAAAGCTAGGACGTTCATTATTCACGTTAACGTTCGTCATTGCCGGTTCACGTCGGCGTGCATTAATCGTCCTCGTCGTAGTCGTTTCGCGTGAACGCTTTTGCGCAGACCTTCCAGTCGATACATTTTTGCCACGGGAGAACGTTTCGGTCTCGTCGTTCGTTGATAAGAAAAGGAGTGCCGGGAGAAGGGGGAGTACGGGAAGCAAAAAAAAAAAAAAAAAAAAAGAAAAAGAAAAACGAGAGTGAACGCTAGAAGAGAGCAAAAAAAGAAAAAAAAAAAAAAAAGAAAAAGAGTTCTCTAACGCTACTGAAATATCGATTTTCCCCTCGTAATCTCGCGCTTCGCGCTATTATGGAACGACAGCTGGGTTAACGTTAACCCATTGGATAACTCGTATATCCCTGATAATTAGTACGCGTAATCCCCTCGCGAAATTTGCAACTCGTTTCGCGATCGTGAACTTATTATTCCTCGTCGTGAAATTCTTCTTAGAAGAAATTCGATGAGGCGTTATAAATTCTTCTCGTTATTTTTTTTTCCCTATTCGCTTCCGTATCGTTTGATCCATTCCAAAGCACGTAATATCTTCCCGTAAAGGATCTCTTTTCCTTTACGTTTCTTTTTCATTTCTTATCATTTCTTTGAAAAAAAAAAAAAAATATTCTCGCTAATAATCTCTCTCTCTCTCTCTCTCTCTCTCTCTCTCTCTCTCTCTCTCTCTCTTTTTCCCTATATCTCGATCGTTCAGCCCGAAGAAAATAATATTTTGTCGATTCTATAACGAATAATCATATTTACCTTAGTTTACTAATTCCCAATCGAAGGTCGGATGATTCGAAATAAAACGTCAAAACGTCGGAACAAAATTAACGAAACTATTTAATCAATCGGTTTATTTGTTTTTATTTTTATTTTTTATTTTTTTTTTTTTTTTTCCGTCGGTCCGTATTCAAACAATTTTGAATAAAGTTCGACGGACGATTTACTTGATCATAAATGTTGTGATACTGTTTGTCGTTCGTTCGTTAATTCTACGGTTCGTTAAGTCAGTTTAATTATCGTTTCCCCCGTACAAAGTATCACCGAACCGATTTTATATTGTTAGAAAGGACGAAAGAAGAATTCCACGCACGTTTTCAATCTCTTTAGCCTTTTCCCCCGCAGTTTTTTTTTTCCACGTATCTTACGGTGGATCGTATCCGGTCAGAGAAGCTCGGACGTCATGCTTACCCAAGATGGATGATATCGTATTTTAGCGTGGGGGGTGGGGAGGGAGGGGTTGGGGTTGGGGTTGGGGCCAGGAGTGGAATCTGCATAGCCAGCTGATACAGTTGAAAACCGATCCTCTTCGAGCACGCCCGGAAGGACGGTGAAAAACGTTAGACAGTGATAAAAGATACCGGAGTGAGACAAATTGGATTTGACATTATACACAATTGACCCTTACGAAGTATCCAGTAACAAACCTTCGGCTTTATCGCTTATGGAATTAAAAAACAACTAGCTATTGCAATTTTTATTCCGTTAAACGCCAATCGTTCGTTCATCTTTACACAGAATTCGATATATAAATATCATTCTTTCGTTTGTTCGTTTATTCGTTCTTTCTCGATTAATTTCGTTTCATCTATCCGTTCGATTTAAAATCGCCTCGGTTCAAACAAAAATCGACGATTTGACGTCATTTTTAAGCACACTCGTCGTCACATACGCGTCATTTCTGAGACGATATTTTTTATGCAATACTTTTGCTCTCGATCGTTTTTTCGATCTCGACATTTTTTAACGATCGACTAACCCCGAGGTTCGTTTTTCTCGAACGACGAAATTCTCTTTCTTTCGAAATTCACTCTTCTCCTCGGTGTTCCCACCCGTAACCATCACCCTACCATACCGTAAACGCCAGGACTTCCACTACGGCGAGGCTTAGAAGAGATTTTAGTTAATTGGCACAGGATTAGCACGAGTTCGTGTTATGGATTCCGCCCTCTCGGGCCCCCTAACCCCTCTCAGCACCCCTCCTACCACCCATTCTGATCTACGGAGAATAACGGGCGCTGATCAAATTTCAGCTGATGCAATCGAGCACGGCTTAAGAACCAACGTCGATGATACCTAAAGTGTGTAACCGTGCTAAATAGACGCGCGTGCGAGGAGGGGGTTGGAGGGCGGGGGCCAGGGGGTGCACTGCTCCATATATTCGCTTGGAAATAGATTTTCGAGATGGCGCCCGGTGACACCGTTCCTCGGTGATATTTTATGTATTTATTTATTTATTTATTTATTTTATGGGAAATACTTTCTCTTATTTTTTTTCCTCCCCTATTTTCTTTCCCATCTTTTTTTTTTGCCATCTAGACGACGATAATTGATGTCTGACTTGAAAAGGGGGAATGTGGGGTATCGACGATAAATTTTTGCGGGATCGATCCGTAAAGGGCGTCGTACTTGAATGATATAAAAGATAAGATACAATCGATAAATCAAAAGTTCGAATTAAATGGATGCATTTCGGGATACGTATGTATGTATGTATGTATGTATGTACGTATGTATATTTCATGGAGATTAAAAAAGGAGAAAAAAAAATGAAAGAGAGAAGGAACCCTCGATTCCAATCTTTTAGATCATACGTATTACGTACGTTCGGTTTAATATATTTATGTAAACAGATCGCATATATATATATATATATATATATGTGTGTGTGTGTGTATGTGTATATATATTTAAGATTGAAATATAATCGATGGAAGTTCGACGTTATAGATATAACCGAGGGTTCTGTTAATGTATACGGGCATTAAATAATATCAATGAATTTCCCGTTAACCGTTACGTGCTAATTGTAATAATACCTTAATATACGCATCTACAGGTAGGTCCACTAATCTTGCGTTTAGTGCCAAAATTACGATGCAATTTGCAAATTGTTTTGATATCGTATATTCCTGTACTGGGAACGATTAATTTAAATCGTAACTATGACTTTATTCACGTATGTTACGTATGTGTGCACGTACATACATATATACACGCATATCACGCACACATACATACATACATACATACATATATACATAGATATATATATATGTATATATATGCGTGTGTGTGTGTGTGTGTGCTTTATGATTTCATTGGTTCGTTTCGTATTTCCAGTGTGGCACATAAAATTCTATAAAATCATTTAAACGAAACGGGAAAGCGAACGTTCGTTAAAATTTACCCGATAGGACCTACGTACATAAGTACATATATCTACGTACATGTATATCATATGGAAATTTAGTTACACGTTAGTTTTTTTTTTTCTTTTAAAGCGTTAACATTTCTTTAATTTCGTTAACGATTATAGAAAGAATATTTCGCGTAATAGTCGCGGGTGGAAAATAATTCGATATTTCCATTTAAACAGTTATTATTATTATCCTTAATATTATTATTATTATTATTATTATCATTATTAGTATTATAAGAATAATAATAATAATTATTATTATTATCATTATCATCATTATTATTATCATCATCGTCATTGTACAATTTCACTCGGCGCGATATATAATGGATACGTTTGCACCGTTGGTTAATTAATTCGTTATGAAATTTGATAGGGTGAAGAAGAAAAAGAATAAAAGGAAAAAGAAAAAATAATCACCCGACGTAACCACTAACGTTAAATGTCAGCCACTACGCAGCGAGTGCATAGAAAATGTTTCAAAGTTCTCACTAATTAGTATCAGCGTCTATCTTGATTCTTCCAAATTACTTTAATACCCTTTAGACCTACGAAAGTCACCATTTATCTCTCTCTCTCTCTCTCTCTCTCTCTCTCTCTCTCTCTCTCTCTCTATCTCTCTTTCTGTCTCTCTCTCACTCATCCACTCTTTTACTCCCCTATCTTCCTCTACTAGTTCGCGCGCTAATTTGATTATCC
Organism: Dolichovespula saxonica; assembly: GCA_911387935.1. Lineage (NCBI taxonomy): Eukaryota > Metazoa > Arthropoda > Insecta > Hymenoptera > Vespidae > Dolichovespula > Dolichovespula saxonica. The sequence continues at coordinate 6,038,117 of OU427003.1, read as the reverse complement.
AGCTTAGAACGTAGGTCGACAACGAGGACCACCAGGATGTTGAACGACGATGGCGCGCTTTATTCTTGCAGTAGCTCGTCGTTTAAGGGCTTGTTCTACAAGTACGAGACTCAAAGACCTGCACCAATTCGAAGGGTCGAAAGGTAAGGTCGAGTGAATCAGGCAGAGATAGATGATAAAGATAGATAGATAGATAGAGAGATAGATAGATAGACAGATAGGTAGGTAGGTAGGTAGGTATATATATATATATATATATATATATATATATATATATATATATATATATATATATATATAGGTATATATATAGTTATATATATAGGTAGGTAGATATATATATATATATATATATATATATATATATATATATATGGAGAGAGAGAGAGAGCGAGAGAGAGGGAAGGAGTTAGAAAGAGACAAATCTAATAAAAGAGTGATAGAGAGATAGGTAGTCAGAGAGAGAGAGAGAGAGAGAGGGAAAGAAAGAGAGAGATAGAAAGTGATAGATCCAGTAAGAGAGAAAGAGAAATAGAGAAAATCGAGAAGCAGAATCAACGGGGAAGGGTTTCTTCGAGTAAACTTAATTACTGGGTGGCGCTCCGCGCCCTGACATTTGGCAACGAGCCTCTAAATCTTGAAAAGGGAACGACAGAGAAAAGGGAATTTGTGCCATCTACAGATTGCACTTTCGAGGATGCAATCATGCGTTTCTGTTCTGTTTCTCCGGGTTCGTTAGCGTGTTCGCGTACATGTGTGATAGTAATCACGTGGAATTCGCACTTCCCTTTTAGAACTCCCGTTTCCGACCTCGTTCGTACTTTTTATTTAGAGTCCTTCTTATCTCGTTCGAACGAGACTGCCAAGTGTTTTTAAGACGTCCAAGCCACGTCTTATTGAAAGTCATCGATCATCGAAAGTATCGAGGATCATTCCTTTCCTTTTTTTCTCTCTATTTTTTGTTTCGTTTTATTTTTGTTTTTGTTTTTCGTTTCTTTCTTTTCTATTTCGACTCGAAGAAAATTAACTGTTAACCGCTCGACGGTTATGGCAATACTAATTACTCGGATATTTAATTAGAAATTGAAATTTTCAATGTATTCGAACGAGATTAAATCGTTATAACGAACGAGTTAGGACAAGTGTTAAAATATTTTTATTAGATCGTTACGCGACGATACTTCTCTCGTTAAAATGTTTATTGGTTTACGTATTGTCAATTTCGAAAATTTTTTAAATATCGTCCAAGTTTAACGTCGAAGCAATGCGCACGCGTAATGCTTAAACGCTTTTAACGAAAAACGTCAAACACGATAAGTCACCTTTCTTAGAGAAAATAAAAAAAGAATAAAAAGAAAATAAATGAAAGAAACGATGACGATGATGATGATACTAATAATAATAATAATAATAATAATAATAATAATAATAATAATAATAATAATAATAATAATAATAATAATAATAATAAAAGAAAGAAAGTAAGAAAGAAAGAAAAACTTTACAAAATGTACAAACGTCTCGGGAGAAGCATCACAAGATATTCGACATCCCTCAAGAGAATGGTATTACGGTCTTTAAATTATTTAAAGATCGATCGACAGTTACGAAAGATGTTTGATCGCCCTGACAGTTCGGGGCTCCTCTCCGTTCTACCTTGTAGTACATTTCGACCTTTTGGCTCCATCCTCTCGTTGGAACAACGTCGAGAAATATTTACACGTGGTATCATTTCAAGTTCTTCGATTCGTAGCACGTAAACCATCGTTACACAATACGAACAAAGGATTGGTACCGGGCGTTCCGGTAAAAGTTACGGGACAAGTGCCGGGATAACAAACATCTCCCGTCATTATTTAGAACTTCGTTCCGTTTACCGAATCGGTATCGTTCGTACTACGAGGAACGTAATAATCACCACTGTAGTTCCATTGTCTCGTTTGTTCGTTCTTTTAGTACTATTTATTTCGAAGCGAAGAAGAAAATGAAAACAATCAATGGAAAGAAAAATTACAAGCTTGGAAGAACGGATTGATTCGATTTTTTTACGATTTCAAAAAAAAAAAAAAATTGAGAAACGCACATCTCCGAGACAGTTCTTTCATTTTCGAATCTCGTTCGCTCCTAGAGATCATTCGGTTTTAACGTAGGTAACTTTTCGTTACGATTAATTTCAAAATAATCGTATGTACATTTTCATTTCGTTTCGGATAAAAGAAAAGAGACGAACGTGTTTTGTATGACGGCGTTAACGTTCCCGAGGATACACTAAACGTAACTAATGAATTAACTTGTGCTGCGTGCAAATCTGACGGGTGAGAACGAGCGTTTTCCACGATAAATACAAATGTACGTCCTTTACAGAGATACTTTTCTCGACAAACTCGTCAAGTGGTACGTTTAGGTTAATGAAAAAAAAAAAAAAATATAATAATAATAATAATGATGGTGATGATAATGATAATAATAATAATAATAACGTAGACGTACGAACCAGAAAGTCTCTGTTTGTAACACGGGTATGCCAAGCTCGCAGCGAGTTTGACTTTTCAACTTAATTTAAGTTCGCTCGCAGCGAGATACAGTGGTCGAGATAGGTGAGAGGTTAAGAGGGGTAAGTATTATAGCGTGGAGTGGGGGTAGGAGGGGCAGGGGAGGTGCTCGCGTAAAAGTTCAGACTGGAGAACAAATTTTAAATGAATTAGATGTTGTGTTTCCTCGTTTTCTCTATCTTTTCTCTACGACGTTCTTTTTACCAATACACGTACAAAATTATCGAACGTTTTTAACGTAAATCATCTCTAATCATAGAGATCTGCGTTATTGTATAATCGTGGGACATCGAAGTAATTTGTATATTAATATTTCACCAACAAAAAAAAAATAAAAAAAAAAAAACAGGAAAAAAATCGTCAGAAATAAGAAAGATTAATTTTGAATTAAGAAGTGTCGAAGAGCGAGGGGCGATCCAATAAAAATAAAATAATCTAACGAGAAACTGTCGTAATTGAGTGTGAATTTGCGTATGAAAAAAAAAAAAAAAGAAAAAGAAAATAACCAGCTTATGCAAATCGTCGGAAAAGAAAATGAAAGGATAAGGGTCGAAATATCCCTAACACCGTAGATACGTTTTTATCTTTGTTTGTAGCCGCCATTTTGGTCGTCCTACGTAAGATCCTTCCTCCCCTCCGCCCCCACATCCCTCGTGACTAAACACGATTCGTTTCAGTTTGGCTGACGGGGACGGTATATGCAGTCATCTTGTTGGCCGATCTCTAACAAGACTCATCCTCGCTCGCTTCTATCTCATTTTGTCCCTCTCACCAAATATTACATTCCGTGCCAGGCACCCACCCACCAACGACCTTTCAACCCTCTTTTACCTCTCGTCTCGTTCGCATCCAGGTCGACCGACATCCCGGACATTTAACCGTAACGATTCTCCTGTTTCAGCTGCCAGTGGCCCTTTTCCGACGTTCTACCATTTTTACTCTGGTATGTTTAATACCCACGTGGTCAGCCAACGCCAAAATTACAGAAACGTTATGAAAAAATACGGGACGAACTGAACCAAAAGTGCAAGCTAATTTCGGTCCATCTTTTTTTTTTTTTTTTTTTTATTTTCTTCTACGCTTCGTATCTCTTCCCTTTCTCCCTTTTCTTTCTCTTCTCAATGATCGCCTGTAATCGAGCGCGAAATATTTTTCCATTGATATCAATTTTCCTTTCGTTGTTTCTGAACCTCTCGTCTGTGACGAAAGCGACGTAAAGGAACAATTATTCCTTAAGAACATTATTCTCGTCGCGTTATACGATATAAGATGATCAAATATAAGGAAAGAAAGGAAGAATGATAATTATGATTTATATATATTTTTGTTTTCTGTTTTTTTTTTATTTTTTTTTTTTTTTTTTTTTCTTATAAAGAGAGGTTATAATGACGATCGAACAAAACGAATTTGACGAATGGTATTAATTAATTCATACCTTAGTTCCTTTTCTGTCCTAACGTCTCAATACGTTTATTTCTCGCGTTATCCCGTACATGTTATACCTGTGTGTTATCGCGGTGACGGTAAAAAAAAAAAAAAAAAAAAAAAACAAAAACAAAAAAAAAAGAAATCGAACAAATGCAACGTTTCGTTAAATTTCTTCAAAATTTCGATAGTCACCAGAAATAAAATAACTCCTTATGTACTTTCGCGTTGTCAAGTAGCGAGTGCTTTGCCTCGTACGTAAAAAAATACGTATTGCAAGGCTCTTTACGATCTTAAACAAGTGGATAAATCGTCTCTTCATAATTCCACTTTTGAACGTTTATAAACTCTATCAGTGGTTTTAAATTGCCAACCTTTTTACCCTCCCCCCCCCTCCCCTATCCCCCATCCCCACCTCCCCATCTCTTTTTTCATCTACGTAAGTACGTCCTTAGGATTAAGAGAGAAAGGCAATGGCACACAAGAGGAATTTTAATTAAAAGGGGGCACTAAACTTCACTGACTCCGAACGGAAGGACCCTACCACCCCCATCCCCACTTCCATCCCTCCCGGACTCGGTGGGACGCCATGATATCTCCACTCTCCTTGTTAGAACGACGAAACTTTTCAAGGAATCTTTTTCTCATTGCTAATAAAATCGAAATCCTTCAAAAGCCAACAACGATCCTTCGTAGTCAACCGCAAAGAAACGTCTTAAGGATCTTTATTTTCGTATCAATGTATGTAGGATAATTAAGATTTGTTTTTTATTTTTTTTTTTTTACTTATTAATTCAACGTTCAGTAGATTGTAATCCAGAATGTATTGCAATATTATTAATGTAATATTGACATATAGTAAATTTTGTATATCTTTATATATTTTAAAAGTATACCGTATGACATTTAATATGTTTCTGTATATTTTCATATTGAATAGAAATTTATAAAATGAGTATATTATCATATTAATAATAATAATAATAATAATAACAATAATAATAATAATAATAATAATAATAGTAATAAAATATATTTTCTCGAATTTCACTAAAGTTTCATTTCATGTAATATTTAATGTCTAATATTAAACGCAAATTATATACATATATAAATTCACGGATATATATATATATATATATATATATATATATATATAAATTTATATATAAATATTTAAAAGCGTAAATCATTTGGATAAAAGTAACATACATTTTCCTTTCTCTCTTTATTCACTTCAGGAATCGCCGAGCTTGAAAACGAGAAGCAGATACTTTCTGGATAGGGGGGGGGAGGGGGAAAGAGAAAAAAATAATGTAGATGGTATTTCGTGCGATATGACGCGCGTTTAAAATTCGAAAAGTGTATGTGTTGGAGTAAGCGAGATGACAGCCCAACCGAGCCAACACCCTACCCGAACCTCCGGTCCTCCCCCCTCCCCTCCCCACCGTAAAACTCGAATAAAATTGGTAATTTTGAAAGCAAGAAGAAATATATATTCTCATCTCAAAAAATGGGGGAGAGCTTTATTGCGACCGGGGGTAAGGAAACACAAATCCCTTCTCACCTTTAAATGGAACACAAATCATTTTCTCTCTTGCCATGCTCGCGCCAACATCTGTCTCTGTCTACCCGGGGTATAAATTCGAATGGATCTTATGACTATTGACAAAGTGCATTCATCACCCGCCATGAAGGTATGGCCGTTCCTTCGCTAAAAATTATCCGTTCGTTTATTCGTATCGTTGTGTGTCGCTTAAAAAAAAAAAAAAAAAAAAAAAGAAGGAAAATGAAAATAAAAACGAAAGGTGGAAACAAAGAAAGGACGAAAAAAAAAGAGAAGGATGAGCAAAGAACGGAGATACGAAGAATGTAGAACGTATCGTTGGACGACAGTGAGAACGATAAATTAATGAAGTGATCGATGTAAAAAAATAACAACGAACCAGATCGAATAGAATCGTTCCCGAGTTCGTCGTACGAATGAACGCAATAGTCACAAATGTTTCTCGTTCTTTTCTTCATTTTTTTCTTTTTCTTTTTCTTTTTTTTTTTTTCTTTTTTTTCTTTAATGCATACCTCCATAAGACGACGGCGACGAATAGTAATGAACGTGGAGTGTGTCAAAATATTTAGAGACGGTAAGCAAGGGGCATTAGCAAAAAGAAAAAAAGAAATCAAGGGCTGTATAAAAGAGTCGGATGAGTGAAAAGAGTTGTAAGTGTTGAAAGAGCTAAATACGAATACTATACGGCGAAAGTCATAGAAAGTTAGAAGAAAATTTTAAGATTCTACACACACACAAAAACACATTGTAAATATACATTCACGTGTAATATATATATAAAAAAAAAAAAAGAAATCAAGGGCTGTATAAAAGAGTCGGATGAGTGAAAAGAGTTGTAAGTGTTGAAAGAGTTAAATACGAGTACTATAAGGCGAAAGTCATAGAAAGTTGGAAGAAAATTTTAAGATTCTACACACACACACACATACATTGTAAATATAAATTCACGTGTAATACAAATATCGTTCAAATACAACAATCCTCGTACTCAAATAATTGTCAAAGTACAAAACGAACGTACGTCTCGTACGTATCGTTACTTACAGAATTCACTTCTAAATGATGTTTCGTGGGACGCCATAAGAAAGAAAAAGAAAAGTAAAACAAGAAAAAGAAGTAAAGAAGAAACCGAAGAAGAAACCAAAAGGAAAAAAAGAATCCCGTCCCGAGAAAAAAGAAGCAAAAAAAAAAAGAAAAAAAGAAAAAATAAAAAAAGAAAAGTACGAAGGCGACAATCGCCGTGGGCGATTGGGTATGGGACTTAAGTATGGCGGAACGAAAGTAGGAGGAAGGCAGTTTGACAGAACGAATTCGGTATATCGTATCATGTCAAGAAAAAAGCATCCATTTGTTAAGCCAGCCCAACGCCCTATCTATCTACCACCTCGCCCCACCCTCCACCCCAACCCATCACGAACGGAAAGTGTCTTCCTAATGCATAAAGAGACCTGCGGGAACGTTTGCACGACACGGCTTTACTCCTCCTCACTTTTCCGAGAAGAGAAATTGGAAAGCTTGCCCGGCACGGTCTGTTGCGCAAGATGGACAGAGTTCTGAAATATCAACGTTACTCCTACTCCTTCTATTCTACCAGCATGTTTTCTATCGTCTCAGGAAGAAGAATTTCCTACTCTCTTTCTCTCTCTTTCCCGCTTTCGTTCTCTTTAACTATTCCTCTCTCTCTCTCTCTCTTCCTCTACGTTCCCGAATATTCCCCTTGAAGAAATATTGCGTTTTATGAAGCTTCTGCTTTATTTTCTCTCTCTCTCTTTCTCTCTCTTTTTTATCTCTATTTCTATCTCCGCTTTACCTCTACTTTCTCCTTCTCTTTTCTTTTTATTTTTCTCTTTCTTCTTCGTCTTCTTCGTCTTCATCTTTTTCTTCTTCTTCTTCTTCTTCCTCCTCTTCTTCGTTTTTTCTTTCAGTCGCAAACCGATGTCTCCTGCATTGCTTTAATATTTCTCCGAGAACTGTCACGTCCTTTTCCATGTCCACTATCGTTTCCTTCCTTCGTATTTGAAAGGAAAGACATAAAGAGAGAGAGAGAGTGTGTGTGTGTGTGTGTGTATGAGAGAGACATGAAATGATTTTATTATTATTTATTTTTCTATCGAGCAATATTTGCAGATATTTTTTACTGTTTAAAATTGATGAAAATCATATTTGGATGAAAGATTTATTTTGACGACTAACGATTTTACTCTTAGATTTCAACGTTTCATTGTCGAAATTAACAAGAGAAGTTTGGATCTTGTGCTTGAATCGGCTAATTCATTTTAAACTCCATATTCCATGAAAGGATCTCAATTCTACCGGTAATAAAGTAACAAAGAAATTTCAGCAGATAATTCACATGATTCCATTCGTACATATAGATATATACGTTAAATATCAAAATGGTGAATCATCGTTATATCATTATCGATGATAACGTTGTTAACGAGCGATAGAGTAAATATCGAGAAAGGAAAAAGACGGGGGAAAAAAAGTAAGGAAAGAAGAAAGAAAAAAAGTACTTAGATATATGATGATAACCCCGATTACGAATTTGCTTAGGAAAGCATCGCAAGATCAGATCTATTAACTCGCTGACGTCAACGTTTAAATCGATAACTCGACTGGTTTAATAATGTACCATTAATTAAATTAAGGTGAATTAAGGCGAGGACGGTCTTTCGCGGGCGATGACTGAGGTATAATTATGAAATTCTTAACAGATAATGGAGTATCGACTATATAACTCTCTCCTTGTTTTATTGGCAAAACTCTTCGAGGATGCGCCACGAACGGTAAGGCTGATAGTTTAGAAAAATATGACAATCCAAGATATATATATATATATATAAATATATACGTACAATCGATAACAATGTTTAACTTGTTTAACTTATATCTGTCTCCATTTACGAGAATAAAATTCGTATTAAGTTAAATTACGTCGTATCGACTTTTGAGATACTTATATGTCAAATAATCATTCCAAAGTAGTCGGATATTTCTTATTAGTAAGTATTTGTTTCTTCTTCTTCTTCTTCCTCTTTTCGTTCGTATCAATTAAACCCCCGACCGTTTCAACGAGAATATTTTCAAACGTACGTACGTCCCGTCTTATTTATTTATATTTTCTTTTTGATTTGTCATCCAATTTATGACATTATCCGTTTACGAGAAGCGTTCGCATAAGATCAATTATGTCGATTAATGATTTTAATTATTGTGCTTCGAATCGATTGCTACACTAAACTATGAAAATGTTAATTCGTTGGAACGATATCGAAGTAATACCAATGGAAGTGTAATACTTTAAGACGATAAGTTGATTTATATTAGCTCTTGCAATTAATTCATTTTTTTCTCTCTTTTCTTTTTTTCTTTGGGTGTCGGGAGGGAGGAGTTGGGGAACGGGGATGCGTCGTACTCGAGAATATTTAACGAAGAAGGAAAGAATGGCAACGCCATAAAAAAAAAAAAAGATCCACGAAAAGAAAAGAAAAGAGGAATCTCGTATTAACTCCCCCTCCGAACATTTAACTTGGATTTCGACTAAAAAAAAAAAAAAAAAAGAAAAAAAAAAATCGGGAAACTTGATTTTATTTGAAAAATATCACTGTGTAAAAGCGCGTCACGTTATCGTTGAAATCGTTGGGACGAAGGCAGTATCGAAAAACACGTTGTTGCTTGTGACGAACAGACAGAATGTTTGCACGCTTACAGATCAACGAGTTGTCGTTACGCGTCGTTTCCAAAATGGAAATATTCAAAACGCATACGGTTTTGCATTTTAACGAAGACAAAAGTACCGTTCCTCTGTTCGAAAAGCACTGGGAGTCCGAAACATGACAATATACAAGTTTTAACATTTATTATAACTTTAACAAGACTAATATATATATAAATATATAAATCATCGTGTATCATAACATATCAAATCATATTATT
>OU427003.1:5996134-6008634 GCA_911387935.1 Dolichovespula saxonica | reverse complement strand
ACATTTTCGACTTTTGTAAATGATTATGTCATGACGCGAAGAAGAAAAAAAAAGAAAACAGAAAAAAAAGGTGGGAAGAAAGAAGACAAAAACAAGGAGAAAAAAAATATAAGAACAAAAAAAAGGAAGCGGGTCTTGGAGAGTTTATAATGTAAAATCGTTGGATTAAAGTCGATGCTCGAAGGACAATCGAACGTCATTTGAGTAACTCGTGCGCCCGGATACGATTCTATGCAGTAATAATTACAACGGGCCCGTCGAGTACCGTGCCGATATCGTCCCTACTGACAATATACGAGGATCGTTTATACACCGCTACGTTATGCACTACGCGTCATTTCCCAGGGGTGGCTTTTCACTCACACAGAAACATGGAGAAGACCATCGAGCCACGAAATGTACGTCGGTATCTACGTATAAGTGTAATGAAAATTGGCGATGGAGTGAGGAACAACGCGCGTCAGCTGTAACGAATTTTTCTCCGAAACTACTTTCTCTCTCTCTCTCTCTCTCTCCCCCTTTCTCGATTTCTTTAACGTATGCTCGATGAAACGGAAACGTAGTTCGGGGATCTTAATACATATTCGAAATTACAACGAACGAAACTTCCCCACGAATAAATTCAGATTTTTGAGTGTAATAATAATGGCCTATCGCCATTATATTTGTAACAATTATAATTGTTTTTATTAAAAATGTTTCCTTGGCCGATAATAATGGTCGACGTTTTTTTCCTCTTTTTTTTTTTTTTCTTTTTTCTTTTTTTTATTATTATTAAGGACCAAGCCACGAGACCCTAGGGTCTTTTTAACGACTTTTTTCTTTCTTTTTCTTTTCTCTCTCTCTCTCTCTCTCTCTCTCTCTCTAAGGACTCCAGAGTCATATTAAAAATCAATTAACCCGCCCTTGTTTCTCCGAGACTTTGAAGAACGTAATTTCTGCACTTTTTTTTTTTGTTTATTTTTCATTTTCTTTTTCCTTCTTCTTCTTCGGATTGTAAAAAAAAAGCGTCGTTCCCCTTCGGCCTGAAGTTTTAACGTTCTGAAAAGGAAAAAGAGAGAAGAGAGAGAGAGAGAGAGAGAGAGAGGAAAGAAAAAATTCGATCGAAGAAAAGAGAAAGAAAAGAACGTCTTCGAAAAGCGGCAATTAATTTTTTAATATTATCATCTATGAACTTTTAGCTCACCCCGTAGACTAGACTGAGAACCCTCGACGTTACTCGTCGTTCGTGCCAATGCCAAAAGAAAAAGGCTTAATGATGAACCTGTTAAAAAGAATCGATGTTAATCGGTCACTCCGAAAGAGATTTCATGTTATTAATGATCACTTCGAAAAATGATTTGAATGGTAATGAAATACGATTTTGCTTATGTCACGATCTTAAGGAATGAAATGAAAGACGGGAGAATTTTTGTATGAAAATATAACGCATTAGTTTAAACATTTGCGTAAGTGAACGTAACGAACTAGACGAAATGATCTATAAATAAATAAATGAGCTATAAACAAGAAACGATAATTCATATCGCACTATTGCTAACGCGATAACGGATTATTTGAAAGATTGGAAAAATCCTGTCCGTACATATATGATGGATTATCCGAAGATATTAATGATGTAATAAAAACGAGACAAGAACGTCGTTAAGACGCAGCCAAATCCAAACGTATTGTCTTTAACGAAAGACAAATCCTTCTTATCGTTGAAGTTATTACATCATTTAAAAAAATATAAAAATAAAACAAACGAAAAGGAAAATCCTTCGGAAAGTAGAAAATTTTTGAGGTGACCCGAAAGAGGACCATCCGTCGGATGAATAAAAAAAAAAAAGAAAAACAAAAAAAAATAAAGTAAAAAAGGAAGAAAAAGAAAATAAATAAACCATGACTCTCATCGTATTATTTTCAGTTTGGTAATGGGTGCACGTAAAAGGGGGTAGGGGGTTGAATAGTTTTAAATTGAAAAATCGCGTTAACGCAACTACATCCTTCCGGCAAAAGAAAATGGATAGATCAAATTTTGTGAAAGGGGGTAAATGGAATCTGATAGAAAAATAAAAATAATTAAAAAAAAAAAAAAAAAAAAAAAGGAAAAACGAATGAACGAATAAAAAGGAAAACGGAGTAACGATGTCAAAAGGGAAAGGGAGAAAAAAAAGGAAAAAAAGAAAGAAATTCGTGGAAGGAAGGAAGAAGGAAAGATAGAAAGATAGAAAGAAAAGAGAAAGAAGAAGAAGAAGAAAAAAAAATTTTACTAGGCTAGTTTCGTCACGTGACAAAGTAATAAAAGCTCTCGTCGAACCTGTCCGACCATAATCGGACTTCTCTCCTGCACTCGACCACATTCGCGGGCTCCTCTACTTCGTTGCATATTACACTCACACATGATGACATCGGCCAGAGACACAGGAGAGTGCAATGCGCCTCGGTTGCGGCTCGCAAATTAATAGATTGGACCCGGAGTTGGGCAGGTCGACAAAACGACAGGCCGACCGAACGACCAAACCACGTACCACCACCTATATCGTCATAGAAAGCTTTTTTACGTTTTTAAAATATCTCACTCCCCTAAAACCGTTCGCGTTTAGTTCGTACGTATTAGGTTTCTTTTCTTTTTTTTTTCTTTTTTTTCAACGTGAATTAGCGTTTCTTCGTTCGCGAGTGTTTCGGCATGAATTTTGTTAGGGTTAAGTTTATCTCGTAACTTCAGCGTTGGTTTGACCTCCGTGAAAATTTATAGCAAGTAATCGTATATGCCTTCCTGTAATATCATTAATAATTAATTTGACACGACGTACCGAGGTCGAGAAGGCATTAACTATAAGGTATTTATCAGCACAAAATGTTCCGAAGTGTTGCGTGTCGTGAAATCATCGAAGGAAGAGCTCCCAGGTTTCCTTCTTCCTCTCTATCGAACGATATAAACCACTAAGAGTAATTAATTTGCCAACCACCCGATAAGCATCTTTGAACGTTCGTGCCGAGCGTTAGTTACGCATTAATATTCCACAATGTCGAGTATTATATTTCATCGTGAAGAACGAAAGGTATGAAAGGTAAGTCGTTTGCTTACTCTTTTCTAAGCCTTACGTTACTTCATTCTCTCTCTCTCTCTCTCTCACACACACACTCTCCCTTCTTTTTTGTTTTTCTTCGGAACCAAGTATTTCAACGTCTTTGAAAAAAGAGAGGAAAGAGCACTAATTTATTCCTATCTCGAATTTTTTTTTTTTTTTTTTTTTTGTATACATATGTATATATAATAAATCTCAAAGGTCTCGTAAAATCTGTTACGAGAAAGAATCGTTTATTCCCTTTTTTTCTTTTATTTCGTAATAAAACTTTTAGAATAACCGCGATAAACGTCGAGTTAAATGTAATATGGTTATCAGAACGATTACATATAAGAATAAATTTTTCCGACAACGCGTGTAAATAATTATTTGTGTCGTTAATAAATTCTCGATGCGAATGCGTCAATTGATTTTATCGCGACTGGCTCGTCGAACTTCGTGAAAATACGTGCGAAACATATATGTGATAAATAAAAGGAATATATATATATGTATGTATCATTGTAAAGGACACTTTCGTATAAGATAACGAATTTTTCAAAAATAAAGAAAAACAAAGGGACGGACGGAGAGATAAAGTCAAAAAACCTTTCTTATTGTTAAAAAGAAGAATATCTCCGACGTGGACGGATACTTGCCAACCGTCCAAATCGATTCTCCACGTTGTACTCTATGTAGTAACTCAATGCATAGTGTCGTTCACTGAATCGAAGTGGCAATCGCTTCTTTTGAGAGATCCCTTCTGCAGGAAGTCGAGTGAACGAAACACGCCGTACGATTTCGCTTTGTTCCCGTCGCAATATATAGCCCTTGCACTTCCGTGTAATAAATTTTTCGTCTCGAAACGCCATCATATTAAAATGAAATGAACTTTCGCGAACTTTATTAGTCTCAGTTCTCTTTCAAAATTCTCTTTTAGTTATATTTCATTTCTCTTTCTCCTTTTTCCTCGTATCTTATTTATTTATTTATTTATTTATTATTTCCTTTTTAGAAACCTCGACGAATTCAATAATAACATTGTCTAAAGAATATCGAGTCATAGCGGGAGATCATTTGCCCGCGTCCACGTTGTTATCATCCTGACAACAAGCTCGTTTTCTCTCTCTCTCTCTCTCTCTCTCACACACACACACACACACACACACACACTTTTCTTTTCTTTTTCGAGAAACGTCGAACGACCGAAACGACGTAAAAATTTGATCTCGTGACATACCTACTTAAGTACTTGAGACCGTATCGTATCGTAGTCGACGTATGAAATAAGGAAAAACAAAAAAAAAAAGAATAAAAAAAAGAAAGAAAGAAAGAAAGAAAGAAAGAAATAGGAAGAAACGATAAAGAAAACGACCCGATTGATTTGTCTCATTATCGCCGGCCCAATTAGATTTACGAATTGACGACGATCGTATTCTAATATATAATATAAAGGCCGATAGGAAATAATATTTCTTATGTTGGTAGTTGATAGTTTCGACCAGAGCGACGACAGTGCCGGACATTGAAAGAGGAAGAAAGAAAGATAGATGGTGGAAGAACGTTCTATCCCTTCGTCCCTCGTATTTTTCTTTCTTTACGTATCTAACAGGGTACGGATAGCCATATACATACATATATACATACATACATACATTCATACGTACATACATGCATGCATGCATGCATGCATATATACGAGGGAACACATACACACATACATGCATACATACATGCATACATACATGCATACATACATGCATACATACATATACAAGTATTCCGGTGTACATTGATGTCTGCTGCTGTGGTTTCGTTCGCAGCAACCCATTGCTGCTAGCGGCTGGATAACAGCTAGACGCGAAACAAAAGGGAATGAAGCGGGGAATATCCGAAAACAATACATTTTACTTCGGCCGAGTGAGCCCTGGGTTTGGAATCTGGCATCCCTTATACACAGGGTATGTGTACATAAATATCTCTTCGTGGCGGACCTATTCAGCATGACATAGAGCACGATGCTTTTCCTTGCCAAATATTTGTTTGAGCTTCCTTCCAGCCTCGGTCATTCGATATTTTCATCTTACCGGCTAATTTCTTGACTTTTTTTTCGAAAAGAGAGAGAAAAAGAGAGAAAACAAAGAGAAAGAGAAGAATCATACGGTAACGACGATAATAATTAATAAGCCATTTTAAATCTTCCATTGTCTTTCGAAATATTGAGAAATAATATAACGAGTTCGAATCGTCATCGTCATCGTCATCGTCATCGTCCTTTTCGTCATCGTCAAATAGGACAGTGACGTAATCGACGACGACTACGATACCGATAATAAAACAAACGAGAAAGGATGAATGAGTTGAAAGGGATTAGGGTGATTATGATGATCGTTATCGCGTTTCAATTCGAACCCTCTCGAATTTGTCCACTTACATCGATAAAATTGGTGGAGGAGGCGGGGTGGGGTGGGGAGGGGGAGAAAGTCTGTCATCCTTGTCGTACGTAGACCGATAATATTCCTGGCTCGATTACGAGCGAGCCGTAAGTTTCGTGATTTTTCAGGATTCGAATGTTACGAACCGAACCGGTCGCGATCGATTTTTACTCCTACGCCAACTTTGTTTCCTCGGCTTTAACTTTACCGACGGGCCGAACCGTTAGGGAAGACGATTTATCGGAACACGTTTCCTAGGAGTTTTATCGAGGCACACTCCGATATTTATTTTTCTGCTTTGCCCTTGAATTCTTGAAACAACCATTACGAATCTGCCTTTACGAGCGAAAGATATAATCCCGGTGAAAAAAAAAAAAGAAAAACAAACAAGGGGTTTAACGTAAACGAACGCCCGTTTATTTTTATCTTCCAACTGTCTATAAGTTGTCGATGATGATCATTCGAATAACACGGGATTCGTTCGACTTTCCTTTTTTTTTTTTCTTTCTTTTTGGTTCGTCGATTTCTTTTTTCTTCCTTGGTACTAACATCGTCGAATAATAGACATTCTTCAGTAAGACGAATATATATTTTTTCCGCAAAGAGCAATCTTTCGATTTTCTTAAATACCCGAGTACAAAGCGTTCGTTCATAAAGGATAAACAAAAATGCGAAGTTAAGAGGAGGTGGCTGCTGGGGCTCGCTAATTCGAGATTGATAGCCCCGAGGCGTACACTATAGAGGATCAAAGAAGAAAGATCGTAGAAGCGTAGAGAATCTCGTAAGCCACGAAGTCCGAAGCATGGAAAGATCAAAAGAGAGAGAGAGAGAGAGAGAGAGAGAGAGAGAGAGAGAGAGAGAGAGAGAGGAACCGTCTATAGTGTGGCATCGTCGTCGTTCTCGTCCGAGCGAAGAACAAGCTTTCCAGGTGTAGTTCGGTCTTACCTAAAGCGCACTCGACTTGGCCACTGCTGCTTCTGATGCTTCTCCTTCTGCTTCTGCTTTTGCCGTTGCTGCTATTGCTCCTGGTTATGCCTGTGGTGATGGTAGTGGTGACGGTGGTGGTGGTGATGGTGGTGGTGGTGGTGGGTGGTACCGGTGATGCTACTATTTTCTCGAAGGAAGAGCCAGACCGCTAACGTGTTCGTGAAACTCCTGAAGCAAGTTGCCGCATAAGTGACCTTAATCCTCTTACCTTTCCGAGACTCGGCCAAGTTCTTGAGCTTCGTCGAACCGTTCTCGCGAGGGGTTCCTTTTAATCGAAATACCCCTATCCCGCATAAAGGAAAAGGATTAAACGTTCGAAACTGGACGATTTTTCCTTCTCTTCTTCTTCTTCTTCTTCTTCTTCTTCGTTTTTTCTTTTTCTTTTTCTTTTTTTTTTTTTTTTTTTATCTTTTTCTATTTCTACCCTCGGACGATAAGATTCGATGGATATATAAAAGATTTCCAATTTCCGATCCATACGACACGCCCAATTTAATTTCTACCGCTTAAATCCCCCCCCCCCCCTCCCCGTAAAGATTAGGAAATACTACGGTCGATTTGTCGTTTGCGGAACGGATGATTTTTGATTTTTCTACGTTCGTTGTGTCCTCCTCTTCTTTCCCCCGACCTCCTCCTCCCCTTACCCACAACCCATACACCTCCTAGAAAATATCTCTGTACCGTCGAGCGATGTGTTCTCGTCGAATTCCCAGAAGATCGCACAGACGGAATAGAAGATTTTCATCGTCAAACTCCCCCCGCCCCTCTTCCTTCCCTTCCAATCGTACGAGAGATACATCCTGGCGATATAAACGTTAAGATTTCCATATTTACGTTGGTTATTACGGTTTAATAAGTATAATAATATTTAACCGTCGAACATTTACGGGGAACGCTTTATCACTCCCCTTAACTTACAACACCCAGTTTCTACGGTCGTTCCCTTATCCCCGTTTCTGGTTACACATTGGGATTAATGGATGTGATCCTTTCTGCCAATAAGGAATATATAACGTCGGGATGTGAAGTTACTTCAAACAATGAAAGGGGGAAGGGTTGGGAGGGATGGGAGGAATGAGGTGGAACAAACGGCTCGTTTAAAGGACAATTAGATAGGCACTCACTTTCGGATACGTTATACCAGAACGATCAACGAGAACGTTGATTTAAGATATTTACGAAACGTTGAATTTCACGTTACTTATATGTCTGACGTTATATACGATATACGATATATCACGTAGTACGAAATATCTTTCGTTTCGAAACATTTTAACGCGTTATTATCAGTAACGTTAAAATATAGGGCATGTGGTTTTAAGTCGTCTTGATACGTTGACTGATTTACCGACGGTTGAAAATAAAATGAGAACACTTGTGGGGAAAAGGTGTAGAATGGAAAATAAAGAGAGAGAGAAAGAGAGAGAGAGAGAGAGAGAGAGGGAGATAAAGAGCGAGAGAGAAGACATTTAGAGAAGAGCAACCTCGTCAGCCGGAAGCCAGTTACCGGTCTGTTCCGGACAGAAGTCGTTTAAAGGACGTTCCTTCGTCCGGATTTCCGCGTAGGAATCATTGCACGATTGCTTCGACGTACCATACTGCAACGGAGACTCTGCAATTACGTAACTACCCTTCGGTGACAGCTCATCTCTCTGAGCTCTCTCTCTCTCTCTCTCTCTCTCTCTCTCCCTAACTCTCTCCCTATTTTCGCAATCTGGATATTACAATACGTAAAGCCATAGAGCCAATATATGCGCGAGACCAATTGACTTGCGACGAATTTCTTTTTTTCTTTTTTATTTTTGTTATTGGTTACTTCTATTTTTTTTTTTTTTTCTTTTTTTTTTTCATGCGATCATAAAAAGGAAAAGAAAGTAGATCGTAAAAGAAAAGAACGAACGTATTGGAACATACGCCTAATTGAGATAACAAGCCAAACGTCAAGAGGATAGAATTCGTATGTCGCTCTATCAAAGCTCGCGTGTGGTTAGTAATAAAAAAAAAAAAAATAAAATAAAAATAATAATAAATAAATAAAAAAAACGAAAAACGAAAAAAGAAGAAAAACATCATTTCCCGCCTCTAACGTTTCGACGGATATATTAATTTCAGTAATATTTTTCGAAATCGAAACAAGCTCGAAACGTTTTTAAAGTCAGACATTTTTCGATCATTGTCATCGAAGAGACAGTATCACATACTAGACGTATGTTAATCGCCATATCGGTTTTCATTTATACACGACGAGATAACTAACTCCTCGTACTGAATTTTTAATCGAATCGAACGCGATATTCGCTTTTTCGATATACATACATACATATATATATGTGTGTGTGTGTGTGTGTGTATGTGTGTAGGTGAACGAACGATTACAGGATTGACGCGATTATAATCGACGACGTAATATATCTATGTGTGTATATACATACATACATACATAAATATATATACACACACAGATATACATATTTTTTTGTTGTTGCTTGCTTCAAGAGTAAATGTATCACAGTATATTAATAATTCATTTCGTTAACGATTAATAGAAATTTCATCGTCGAGCATTAAATCATCGAATTATTATCGAAATTTTATTAATTTTTAATATTTCCCTGTTAACAAATACTTCAACATATTTATCATTTATATTGATATGTGTATGCGTGTTGATGAGTGCGCGCGCGCGCTTCTAGATAAATACCATTTCAAAAGATCCGCATGTATTATTTATTATTTATAATTCGTATCGTTCATTAACTTTACTCGAACGAAATCAATTACATTAACGTCCGTCCCACATTCACGTGGAAAATCGATTTAATGCTCGGACATCTCTTTTTTTTCCTCTCCCCCGCCCCCACCCCCCGCCATACGCGAAAGAGACATTCGCGTGTGTTTATACGTTCGAAATATAATTTTTTTTTCCCGGTTCACCGCAAAATCGAACATCGAGATATATCGTCGTGTTAATGTGCGAAGGATTATAGAAGGATTATCCATAAGGTAGTACGCTTTGTGTGCTTTGGTCGTTATCGATCGATATATCGAAAAGCTTACCCCTCTCCCCCGGCCCTCACCAAAACCAAAACTTTCACACCCTTGTTAACTCATTGGCAGCTGAGTTTAACTTTTCGGTTTGTGTAACGTACAATGTGTCTCGCGTTACGCTTGACTCTCCTTTAATTAATAAAAGCTCACTGGATTCCGGATTCCCTACAATCTAGTACCTATTCCTCTTTTTCTGGTTCGTGGCTCATATCCTCGAAGCCGCTTCGAATTTCCTGATGAACGAACGCTCGGTTAAGTGACGCTCGAGGTAATCCCCTGTGAAACACGCGTAACCGAAGTTAGTATAGCGCCGAAATAATACATGTCGAATTTTCCAAAAGCGATGACCTACTTCCTTGCAAAGGATTATGATGGTACCTATCAAAGGGGTTAACTGTACCTCTCTCTCTCTCTCTCTCTCTCTCTCTCTCTCTCTCTCGCTCTCTCTTTCGCTCTATGTTTATTCCATTTAACAAGGTTGCGTCGCAAACATATCCCCTATGTATCCCTGTACAAAAGAGGGTCATCGTAAAAAGGATGTTACGTTTAGTTAAACGCGTTTGTTGAGAAAATGGGTACTTCCCGTTTTCCAAACAAAGTGCGGTAAACGTACTATTGACTTAACACGATGCACAATCAAAAACGATTGACATTAAAAGAATATTGTCCGACATACGGGACGTATGGATAAACATCGCGTAGTACGGTAGGTGATTAACACACGTTTGCTATCCTTTGATGAGTACCACCGTCCGCGCGCGTGTGTGTGTGTGTGCGCGCGCGAACGAAGCCAACTGCGAGAGTAGGAACTAAAAGGAAAAAAGAGAACGAAAATAACAAACAATAAAAAAAGCAAAAAATAAAACGGAATGAAAGAAAAGACTGGGAGTATACGTTTATAACTCGCACCCCGTGGGATTGACATTGCTTTCTATATATTTTTTTCTTTTTTTTTTAACGAGAACAATTCCGATCCATACACCTGGGCCGGTAACTGTTCCCAAATAAAAATTGTCCTAAACCGCTCTGCTTGAATTATTGATCATTGAAACCTGTTACGTTTCAATCCACCTCCATTCCTAAACCATGACGCTTGGACGTCATTAACATTATTAGATCGATACGATCATTATTATTATTTCATTATTATTGCCATGTCATTAGGCGTTATTGTATCTTGAACAGGTTCAAGGTCGACCGATCCTCGCTGTACAACACCCACGCTCATTCCCTTTCCGGATTTCCCTTCCATCGATATTTCCTATTCCTTTCTTTTTTTCTTTTTCCTCAACGATCATCGACGAATAATCTCACGTAACAAAAATGCTAAAATATATATTAATTGCTTATGTAATTCCAAGTAATACTCGTTCCTGCGGTTGGATCTGTCACGTCGTAAAGTATAAACTGTGTATGGAATAAACGAGAGATGGACAAGTTCGTCGATTCTTGGATCCTACGTAGAACGAGTGATTTCGACGAAACGTTATTATGGTTGCCGAAGGTCGAGGTGGTTTTCGTAAATGGCCGTGATTTTCGGTGAGGTATACGATTTAGGTTTTGCGGTGCACGTGTGACATTCGATTCCGCGACCGCACGGAATGTGTCGCGTGTCGTCCCGGCGTCGCGACGTTGGAGAAAGAGATAGAGATAGAAATAAATAGACGTATATATATGTATGTATATGTAGAGAGAGAGAGAGAGAGAGATAGAAATAGTGAGAAACAGGGAGTATTCATCGTGGTCGTGTGAGGAGGACGCATTAACGTCAGCGACGTCGACCTAATTGATGATGTCATAATTATTACGCAGATTATGTGGCACGAGAGAATGTTGAGAAGAGCCACCGTAGGACTAGATGGCACCGTCGTCGACATACCCACCATTACGGTACTACTTGTTACTAGAACCACCAGCAACGTCACCAGATTCGCTAAATAGGTCTGCTAATGTTACCAGCGACTCTACCGTTACCTCTGTTGCGGTACTCTGCCGAAGTTCGCGGTACCGGCGCCTACGACGGTTAAATTTACGTCTGTACGAATTAAAATTTAGTAGACCGCCCAGGAGTAGCTGTAGTAGTCTGCGGAAAGCCAAATGGATGAAGCGGGGAAGGTTTGTACGGGACTATTTCGACTTGAACGTACCACGGAGAATGGTATAATTGATTTCGCAACGGCGTTGACATAAAAATGAATCCAAGTACTATTTCTATTACGTCGCTACGACTCTCGTTAAATTCTGCTTTTGAATTTTTTTTTTTCTTTTTTTTTTTCTTTTCTCTTCTCTTCTCTTCTCTCACGGAATAGTACACCGCGCGTTTTTATCGAACGGAACGTTTTATGTCGGTTTTAAGTACGCTCGTTCGAATTCAATATACGGAATCGTATCAAACGATAATGATGGGCGAGGGTGAGGGTGAGGGCGAGGGTGATAGGGATACATTACTTCCAACGAGAAATTTTTCTTTTATCGACGTAAAAAGGTCGAAAAAGGTAATCGGTACGATAACGATACTTCTTCCCAATTATCAGTTTGAAACAGTCCTGAGAACTTTGAGAACGATAATACCGTTCATATATATATATATATATATATACAAGTACATCAGACAAGATATACAAGTACTCAGACACGATGGATCGAAACATAGTGTTATAAGGATTAGAAACTCTTCCGAGTAACTCGAGAGGATACACGAGACGCGAATTGAACCAATGAGAAACTCCGTTGAATAGTACGTCGAAGAAGACGATGAAGAAGAAGAAGAAGAAGAAGAAGAAGAAGAAATTAATCTCGCCTATTCGATTAAAACTATAATGGTATTGTACATTATGCATCCATACACGATGGAGATAGTGAAGAGATGGGGCTTTGTAGGATCACGCGTTCGCGACTAATCCCGTGAGTTCGTGAAACGAAACACGGCACAACAAACATCGATTAAAACTAGCTGCCGTCTCTATTCGCTCGTCGT
>OU427003.1:5991134-5993634 GCA_911387935.1 Dolichovespula saxonica | reverse complement strand
TATATATAATTAGCGTTAGTGGAATTTCGTCGATAAACTGAGAGATAGTTACACTTGATATTACTTCGAAACATTATCTCTAAGATCTTACGATACGTAATAGGATGTATAGGACGGACGGCGCATCCATGCTTCAACTTTGGAGAGAAAGATAGAGAAAAGAATTAAATGAATAATTAAATAAATTAATAAATAAATAAATGAATGAATGAATGAATGAATGAATGAACGTATGATTAAATGTACCTAACGTTGATCCGAGGGAGAGGAAAAAAAAAATAATAGAAAGAGAGAGAGAGAAAGAAACAGGAACAAACAAGAGAGGTCAAATATCGATATTACCCGAAATTCGCGAAAAGGGGAAAAGGAAACAAAAAATGGGGACGATAAAATAAATAAAAATAAATAAAAAAAAAAAAAAAAAAACACGATTTCCTACGAACGCTAATCGAATTTTTTATTATTTGGCGGATGAGTAAGGTCCGTTAAAATGGTGGATATTAAAAAGATAAAGGGGATAGGGGGAGTAAGGGAAAAAAGGGTAAAAAGAAAGAGTGAGAGAGAGAGAGAGAGAGAGAAAAGGATATTCATTATCTGCGAATTCATTTCATACTCGTAAAGTTAGGTGAAGGCAAATCGTTTGAAAGCGATTATCCTCTGCTAACATTTATACTTTATTATATCAATCAATTCAATGGCAATTAAGTCTCTGCTATCTTCTGTATACATAAGTACAATTTCTCCCTTGCAAATTTAAATATTATTTTATTTCAATGTTGATTCAACCGTTAAATCAAATAGTTCTCGCTTTTATATTATCCAAAAAGGTTATACGGAAATAATCATTCTCTTACTTCTATCCTCGTTTATCTATTTCTATCTCTCTATCTCAATTTCATTATCTCATATAGAAATAAAAAAAATAAAAAAAAAAAAAAAAAAAAAAAAAAAGGAATAAAAGAAAAACACGATATTCAAGAAGTTAATGAATACGAACGAATTTACGATTGTTTTCGTATTAACGCTCGTACGTACTCTTAAGTATAATGATTTCGTTAGATCGATAATATATCTCGGCGTGTAAACTGGAACGAAAGGCGTACGAACAAAAAAAAAAAAAAAAAAAAAGAAAAAAAAAGAATCAAATCGATTATTACACTCCGATTGACTTCTCGTTCCTCTTCTTTTTTCCTCTCTCTCTCTCTCTCTCTCTCTCTCTCTCTCTCTCTCTCTGAATTTTTTTCCTCCTTTTTTTCCCTCGCCAATTCTTAAGCTCGACCTACGACCCCCCCCCAAGCCGGGGGAACGTGGCAAATGCGACAAATGGAGATTATTCGAAACTGTGAACAAGAAAGCTCGAGGCCTCATCCTCTTTCTTCTCCCTCCCTCCCTTCCTACCCGCCCTCCCAACCTCCCCACCACCTCTCCCCGCTCCTTCTCTTTCTCCTTCTCCATTTTCCACGTCGTTGCCATCCTTCCGGCAGAATAATCCTTTACCTCGATCCACGGGGATTACCGTTAACGTCGCGACGTTATCCAAGCCGCTCTTCTTCTTCTTCTTCTTCTTCTTCTTCTTCATTCCTCGTCAAAAGATATCGCGATGAAGGCGATAGACAGACTAGACGAAAGAAACTTCAAAACTTATGTATGCCACATATATGTATGCATTTATTATATGTACACCTATTTATGGGATCGAACTTGAATGGAAAAAAGCAACAACAACAACAACAACAACAACAATAACAATAATAATAAAATAATCATCTACCTTTCTTTCTCTTTCTCTCGTAATTATATATTGAAGAGAAATCGTGTTATAAATATTCATATATTTTTCATAAATAATTATTTTTCATATCGTAATATTGTATGAATATTTGTAAGAATATATTTAATCATTCGCTATATGCTTTTGTTGATACTTGTATAATAATTGTAACTTTGTATTATCAGATCGTGACAATACATATTACATACATATGCATACAATATATATATATATATATATATATATATATATATATATATATATATATATATATATATATATATAAATATTCTATTCACTCTTAGATGATAGATTGAAGATTAAATATTAGGTTTAATATCTAAAATAAATATTAAATTGGCTGTTAATTAAAGATAATATAAATTTTATTAATTTTATAATTTTCAATATTCTGTACCTAAAAGAACAACGTACACACACACACACACATACACACATACACATACACACGCTCACTCGCTTACTCTCAGTATTTCGGCACTATATTCAATAGGAAAATTCTAACATTACTTATTGGTCAATCAAATGCATGTTAAATATTGTATCTACATATTTCGAATAGTTAAGGAAGTACAATTGGATACCAACACTTGTATTTCTCTCATGCGAGCACATTCCATTTCTTTCCTATTTCTTTTCGTTTCTAAACGAGATTCGCGCCTCTGTCGAGCGTAACAACGACTTCACTTTCGGAAAAATTCCTTGAAA
>OU427003.1:5921134-5986134 GCA_911387935.1 Dolichovespula saxonica | reverse complement strand
GAACTCAGAACGCGCGGAACGATCTATCGAACCACCCTGTTACAGATAAAGTTGCGAGCTCTGATTTATGTCTCAATCAGAAGTCATTCGCCAGAAAATTGCCAACTGTAAATTTGCCGTTCGAGAGGTAACTAAACGATTGTCTATTATTCTATATAACGTATGGGCCCCATACATTTAAAAATAGATAACCGATTATCTACACGTAACGGAATAATATCGGTTATGCTTTTCTTTCTCTCTTCTTCTTTTTTTTTTTTTTCATTTTTTCATTCGTAATTTCTTCTTTTTTCTTTTTTCATTTAATAACCAGTATCACACGTATCCGAAATTAAATTCGATCGGATACGAAACGTAATATCGAGCGTTCGATTAAGATAAAAAAAATATATATATATATATGTTCAAAATTTACTTAAGAAAATATTTTACAAAAGTCGATTGTTCATCCATTTACTATACGTTGATCAAATTATACATTTAAAAAAATCTATTATATATATATATATAATTATTATAAATTTTTTGATTATATAATCTTATTAGATAATAATAATAATAATAATAATTATTATTATTATTATAAGAGGTATCATAACTAGGTATAATAGACTCAGGAAAACAATAGAGAAGACAGATTTCGGAAGTAAAGTAAACGGATAGGAGTAAAGATGTTGGAGGAGAGTTGGGTGGCGGGGTAGAGAGGGGGAAGTAAGGAGTAAGGGTAATAGAGGGATGGCGAAGCTGACGGGAAAAGGGTGGTTTTCGCCATTTCCGTGATGTACATACATACACACAAACACACACACACACACATATATATATATACATATATAAAAATGATATCTTCGTAACGGCCTCCCGATGGAAGTCTCATTTTTCACGTTGACATACCGCACGACAATGAACCTCGTTGTATCGGTGACAT
The DNA here is from genome assembly GCA_911387935.1 of Dolichovespula saxonica. Classification (NCBI taxonomy): domain Eukaryota; kingdom Metazoa; phylum Arthropoda; class Insecta; order Hymenoptera; family Vespidae; genus Dolichovespula; species Dolichovespula saxonica. The sequence continues at coordinate 5,985,206 of OU427003.1, read as the reverse complement.
CGTAGTTTCGTCGTATCGGCGAAAAAGAGTAGGAGGGTTGCTCGCCATCACCTCGAGATATCGAACCCTCCTCCCCTCCCCTTAGCTCAATTCCCCCCCTTAAACCTCACACTCCACGTTCTCTCCCACCATTTCATTTTCTTTTTTCGTTGTCCTCGTTCTTTTCTCGTTCCTTGCTTTCTTCTCGCGTCGTCGCGTCATCGTCGTCTTCGTCGTCGTCGTCGTCATTGTCGTCGTCGTCGTCGTACGTACCTCCACGACAGTCACGTCGTTTCACGGGACATTGCTCGTCTCATACGTGAAGAAAAATATGCGAGTTCGGTAGGGCGAAAGGGGTGATAAAAAAAAAAAAGAAAAAAAAAAAAGAAAGAAAAAATACGTAGGAGAACGAACGGTGACGTGAGCAAACTCATGTACTCTCTTTCCTTTTCTGTTCGATGCCTACCACATTCTTTATTTTCTTTTCTTTTTCCTCTTTCATTTCCTTTTACACTCCTTTTTTTTTCCTCCTTTTACCCCAAAAATCCAAAATAAATCCTTCGTTAAGAACGACCCAGGAACGATATCTGTCCCACATACAGGGTAATATATAATTCGAAAAGGGATGTTACAGATATACGTATTTACATATTTCAAAGGTACGGGCAAAAGTATATAAGTCATAGAATTATTTATTAGTTCTCTCCTTTTTTTTCTCTCTCTCTCTCTATCTCTCTCTCTCTCTCTCTCTCTCTCTCTCTCTCTCTGTTTCGTTCTTTTTCTCTTCCAAGGCAAACACTTGTAATATTTATGACCCGACGCGATGTATGATATACCGTTAGATTTTGAACGTGAAAGTTCCTAAGGTGGATATATCCCGGTCCCATTGGACTTACGAAATATATACAGGTGCCATAGAATTAGGACGACGATCCTTAATAATGTGTTATTATGGTTATACTTGTTTCTTTTTTTTTTCATTTTTTTTTTTTTTTTTTAATCAAAATTTTACCAGCTCTTAACTGAACCCCCGACTAATTGTTCCGTTCGATCGCCAGAAATATATGGTGTGTATAAATAAATTCTCGGGGTTAACGTATCGATACCGTTTACTGCATTTTTTATATGTTATAAAAAAAAAAAAAAAACGATAAATAAACATTTTATCAGGAATCCTATTAGCTTGGTAATTAACATGGAACGGAATTTAATTCCACCTCAATTTAATTCTACATAACTCATATTTGGCCAATCGTTCAATAGCACATTTAACAAAGCACTACACTACGGGCTCTCATTGTTGGATACTACAGATAAGCTTTCAATTTCGAATACGATAATAATAATTATCTACCAATCGTATTTTACAACGTCGAGTAGTCATAACATTTGATAAGGGATAAATAAGATTTGCTCGTATAATAAAATTTCTATTTATTCGATGATAAATCCTTCGGATTAGAACAGAAAACTAAAAATACAAATAAATAAATAAATAAATAAAAGAAAAGAGAAAACTGCGTATGAAACTTATTTACGTTGATTGAAAAAGCAATTCGCGCCCATTCGACGAGAACGTTGAATTCGTACGAAATTACATTAATATCAGGCCTGGCGATATTCGTATCGAACAGAAGTCAAATATCCGTGAATGGGGTGGGGAGTGGGGGTGAAGAGAAAAAAAAGGGAAAAAATACCAGGGAAACAACCAGAAAAAAAAAACGATAGAAAGGGCAAAAAAGCGCGCACGGGAAAAATCTCGTTGGGAAGGCGATTGATATTTGTTAAAAATCCCCTCGTGACAGTGACTTCGATGAGAACGACAGAAAAAAAAAAATATATATATATATATATACATATACATAAACATACGTAAAAACGTACATGCATATACACATAACATATACACGTAAGTATATATACATATATATTATGTGTGTGAATGTGTGTATGCGGAGTGAGATAGAGATAGATAGATAGATATATAGAGAGAGAGAGAGAGAAAGAGAGAAAGATCGAAGCATCGGTTTCCTTTTCATTATTCGACGGTCGGTCCGACCCGATGGGGATTAAATTTTGCGTGAAATCCGCATTAGTCCGTGGGGAGGACGGAAAGTGGTATACGCGCGCGCGCACACACACACACACATGGCATTTGCGATGCCATTCGGCCTGCGGCATAGATGGTGATTGTGGTGGTGGTTGGATGCTGGGTAAGGGAGGGTGTGAGTAGGGGTAGTAGTAGTGACGGGAGGAATGGGATAGAGAAGGCGACACACGGCCCCACGTAGCTACATAATTTGTCTAACTCCACTCGCACGGTCCGATGGTCAGCGGGATTGCCCTCGGTGTAATTCGGTAACAGCTTGTAGTGGTTCCGACTCCTATTGCCCTTTCCCTGCGCCCCCTCCTCGATCCACCCCCTTTAACGCAACCCCCCTTCCATCGTACTATCTGCTCCTATTACATAACGGTATAGCTAATAATCGTTAGTGACACGCATACGCCAACATATACTACTTGGCTATATATAGACACTCGGGTCTACAGTTATGTATAGGTAACCCATGTAAACATATTTACATATATACGAGTAAAACGTCTACGTATGTGGGTGAACGTGTTCAACACGTAGCTGTACAAACGCATTTAAAAGCGTATGTATGTACGGATGTATATACGGATGGATGGATGGATGGATGTATTTATGTATGGTAAACATATACGTATATGTATCTAAGATGAACCGGTCAGTTTAGGTTCATAGGTTAAATCAAATGACGGGAAGAAATGACCCGGGCTTTTCATACGTTCGACAATGGACGAACGATCTTCTCCAATTTCCATCCCATTTTCATTCTTCCTCCCGATAATTGATAATTTCGATTTCGAGTCGTCGTCATCTAACGGTAATAACCGACACCTCTTCCCACGATCGATATTTTCGATGAAGTATAATCGATCCCACGTTATGTCATATTTTCTAATGTAACGGATGGATAACTCGCGTGCTTTCTCGATGACATTAGATTTAATCGTCGAAATTATTCGAGGAACGTCGTACGAGTGTTGAAAACATAAAAAAATAAATAAATAAATAAATAAATAAAAATAAAAGCAAAGGGAGGAGAAAGATTTTTTTCTCTTTTTCCTCTTATGTCGTCGATAAATAATTTCGTCTTGTAAGAATTCCGACGGTACGATGCCAAGGGGGAAACGTTTGAAATCGTTCAGAGCGATTGAAAAAGTTTCGTTCGTTTCGACGTTCATTTAAATGCAAAGATTTCATTTATCTGTCCTATACGACTTATGAATCGTTCGAAGGCTTGTTAACACGCTCTATCAATCTCGTTAATCGCCGATATAATCGCATATCTATCACCTAATCGTATATAATGGACCGTACGGCGGGTTAATCAGTAATGAGCGTATAATTCATCATGATTTATATGGTTTGATTCCAAATAGAGATATTTGATATCACGCATACGTGCCATTTTGTTATCGAGATAAGAAATCACGTTTGCGTTATATCAAATATAATATCGGCCCTGTCGTTATAGAGAGTGTATCCAGGAAAAAAATTTTTTCTTAGACTAATACCAACCATAACGTCGAAGCTCGAAAGAGGAATGAAAAAAAAAAAAAGGAAAAAACCAACAAAGAAAAGAAAAAAAAAGTGTAACGTCCAACGTCAGACCGAAGTACAATAAATAAATTTTTTATCGATAGCGTTGATCGCGTTTTGTTCTTTTTTTCTTTTGTTTTCTCTTAGAGGAAGATAAAAATAAAGATAAAAGCAAGAAAGGAATAAAAAGGAAATACGTGTGATCCTTCATTCGATCGACTATACAATATCGTACGACAATTACTATACGTATGCTCGCTTAATCCGTCGCTCGAAACTTCGAAATATATGAATGAAGTAAAGAGGAAAATATGTATGGATTATCAGATATGTCCGATGCGATTGAAAAGAAAAAAAGAAAAAAAAAAGAAGAAGAAGAAAAAAAAAAAAAAGAAAAAATATAACGAATCGGTACGGTACGTAGAAAAGAAATCCTCCTCTCTTTTCTTTACTCGATCGAATGGAAAGAAAGCGAAAATAAATAAACGAATGAATAAAATGAAATGAAACCGTCGTTAGAAAAAGAAAGAAATAAATAAATAGATAAAAAAAAAAAAAAGAAAAAGGAAAAAACTCGACGTTCGACATTGATTAGAGAAATTTTTGGACGGCCTTGTGCTACGCATCTTTGGTTACTGGTGCTTTCATGTTACCTCTCTTCGTCCCCTCCCGCCCCGCCCAACCTATGTTATCCACAGAAAACCGTCCGTAGTCGCAAACGCCGCGCTGATTAGTAATCAGCGTTTCAATCTGACCAAGGAAAGGCAATTTAAAGGCAAATTGAAAGCAAATATAATCCAATTCTTGGCGCTGGCTTGGGAAGAGGTAAAGGACGACGGGAGGCACTGGAGTGGGTGGATGGGTGGGTTCGGTGGACCGAAGGGTGGCAGGGGGCGGGGACGGGGGATTTAGGGCGCTGGCCTGACGATAGGAGAAATTATTTTCCGTTGCGCTCAAACGCATTATACGACTTCGTGTTATCCTTTACCCTTCAAAAAATCCGACATTAAATCTAATCAAACAAATATCACTCTATTTCACACTAATTAATACATTCGAAACATCTTCTTTTTTTTTCTTCTTCTTCTTCTTTTCTTTTTTCGTTTTCGTTTTATTTTTTGCTACCCCTATCCTCGCACGCGGCCGCACTAACATCGGACTTATCCGTTCTATTTCATAGCAGAGATCAAAAATATTATACGCGTACGTCGAGTTTTTATTTTTTTTTTTTTTTTTTGTTATTTTTATGTTCGATTTTTGAACGTTCGACAAAATCGACGCGACGGTACATCCCGTTAAGTTAGTTTAATAAAATTGTATCATATGTTCGGGGGAACGGAGTTGTGTTAGTGATGAATTTAGAAATTCATTTATCAGAAATGCCTTTCACATATTTTCCCTTTGTCATTGTCGATTGTAAACATTTGTATCGTTACGTTTTTGTTTGTAAATTGTATCACATTGTATCGCTTAATTATACGATTACTATAGCATTCTCTACTTACTATGTTGTCTTCTCTCTCTCTCTCTCTCATATTCTCTCACTCTCTTTATTTACAACGAGTTAACTTTAATCGAAAATTAATTTGTTATTATACTCTTTTTCATATCCACTATAGTCGTCGAATTGCGTTATTTGCATTGATACGAATTTGTTCGTTCCCCGTGTTACATTGTATCGCGTAATTATTCGTTCGCTATAGTATTCTCTATTAACTATACTATCTCCTCTCTCTCTCTCTCTCTCTCTTTCTCTCTCTCTCTCCCCATCTCTTTCTTTATAACAGGTTCACTTTAATCAAAAATTGATTTGTTATTATACTCTTTTTCATATCCACTATAGTCGTCGAATTGCGTTATTTGTATCGATACGGTTTTGCTTGTACGCTGTGTTGCATTGCATCGTATAATTATTCAATTACTATAGTATTCTCTACTTACTATTCTCTCTCTCTCTCTCTCTCTCTCTCTCTGTGTGTGTGTGTGTGTGTGTGTGTGTATATTTCTATCTCTATCGCTCTCTATCTTTCATCAAACTACGTATACCATAATTGTTATCTGGACACTGATGAATTACGTGTATCTATCTCCGTTTCTGTCTCTCTTTCTCCGGTATTAGTCATCGATTCGTTAGATTACCGTCGGGGCGAATCACAGTGCCGCTACACATTCGTATGCAGCTTCCGGTTTGTCGCACATTTAGAGATTACCGCATTCCTCGGATTACCTCGAATGGTGCGTTCATTCGTCCGTTACACACGCTCAACGGTCCAGGCAAATCCGACGGAAAATTTCATCTCCGATCTCCCTGTTAACCACCACGATGATGGTTCCTATCCGTAAACGTCTGCGAGGCTTTCTGGTAAAAGTGATAACCAATCAAAATTCAAAGATTCATTTCATCCAATACGGATTATCTTTTAGGATTACGATTAATACGATATATTTGTACGCGTACGCGTACGCGTCCATTGCCTTCGTCTATCACGTAAATCGTTTATAAATTAATATCGCATTCGTAACGAAGAATTTGAAACGTGACGATCGAACGCGAAGAAAAAGAAAAAAAGAAAAGAAAAGAGCGAAAGAATCCTACGTTAATTTTATTGTCAACCCATTGTCGTTTGTAATCGTACGTAAATTATATTCGTTACGAACGAACGAAAAGATGAGGGAAAAAATAAGTAATAATAATAATAATAATAATAATAATGAACGAATGGTAGGGATGAGCGTTCGTAGCAAGGAAGGAAGGGGATTAAATTGAAAGAAGGAAGAAAAGGAAAAGAAAAAAAAGAAAAAAAGAAAAAGAACGAAAGAAAGGAGTGGGCAAATCTTTGTTTACCTAATCAATGAAATAAACGACTTTACGCGCCGGAGGTTTATCGGAGAGGCGACAGTTAATCTTACGTACTGCGTTAGAATCTCGCGACGTGTCTAACTCAGTAAATACATTAGGCCGGGGCAGTTGGCATTTGTGTGAGTCCGTGGATCGAAACTGCGGAGTCGGTGACAAATAGAGGACGTATACAGAGGCTGCACGTGCAACTGTCATTGCCGGCACGAGTGTGCACGAGCCGAGTAGTAACCGTCAGTAACATACGCGGTTCCTATCGAGAAAGGTCACTGCCACCTACACACACATACACACACACGCATACACACATACATCGAGAGAGTAGTACACACATCGCGAATCGATCGTCCTCCTTGTCATTATTGATATCTTCGAGTCCGACGGTGTCCCTTTTCCCTTTACGTAATCTTGCGTTTATAGATTTTAGTTATAACGTTGAACGATATAATATATATTTATATGTGTGTGTGTCTGTGTGTGTGTGTTTGTATTGTTATTATTATATAATATCCAATAATCGAACGATTTCTTTTTATATATTATCGTTGACGAGAACAACCTATATCTATCTATCTATCTATCTATCATTTCTTCGGAATTCTTTTAATGATTTTGTTCTTCCTGAATTCAAAAAGAAATTGGAGAGAGAGAGAGAGAGAGAGAGAGAGAGAAGAAAAATAAAAATAAACGAAGAGCCTACGAAAATTACAAAATATTAATTTGTCGTGTATAGATAGAAAACGTACATACGTACGTATAAAAATTACTGGTTCATTATCCCACTTCACCGTTGTTTGTCAGCATCTCTACTGATTATATCGCAATCGGACTTTTAATTAGTTGATTGCGATGTCTCTCTCTCTCTCTCTCTCTCTCTCTCTCTCTCTCTCTCTCTCTCTCTCTCTCTTTTGGATAATACGCGTCTCTCGTATCGCTTGGAATCCAGTGAGAAAATGCGATTACTCGGTTGCTTGCTAATTAATTCACGAATTAATTAATCATCTGAAACGACATACAGCGTGTAGTAACTGTTAGCAAATACGCTTTGATAGGGAAAGCAATCTGAGGATAAAATATGCGCGATGATAATCAGCTACAATCTGAAGTATTATCGATGTACATTGTGAACGCACGAATTTGTTGGTATTCTTAAATGTTAAAGAAAAGAAAAAAAAAAAAAAAAAAAAACAGGAACAAAGAATTTATTTTTATACGCAAGAAATCCTCCCCTCACTTCACCTCCCCTCTCGCCTTCCCACCCTCGCGAATCTCGCAGAAGAAATTGTTTCTCGTATATCTCGGATATTATCTGAATAAACAACGCTATATAATATTTGTTAGAGAAAATACTAACGTTAATCATCGGTCCATTTAAGGGACGATTCAGTTATACTCTAACGTATCAGTTTGAGGACCAGTGTTTACAAAAATGTTAAAAAAAAAAAAAATACCATACATGTTCTTTCATATTAATACGTTCATTTATATATATATATATATGTATATATAAATTTTGAGATTATGTATTGATCTATCCAACAACAATACGGTATGGTACGATTACGTGTCTGACGTCAGTTTCATCGTTATTCAATATTTATACTTATAATTATATTATACCGGCTCAACTTTTAGAAGAAAAAAAAAAAAAAGCAAAAAAGAATACTACTCCCTTATATCTCGACATCCCAATATTACAAAAAAAAAAAAATCCTACAATATTACACATACGCCACGTTTGCGCCTGACGATAATGCAGTACATACAACAGTGCATTACATAGGGCGAATCCAAAATAAAAAAAAAAAAAAAAAGAGAGAAACAAAAAGATAAAAAAGGAAAAAATTCCATCTCCCTTTCATTTTGTTATCGACGAATATAGAGTACAAATTCTCGACATTACATATCGGTCGATCCAATAATAAATGAAACGAGATAAAGAGAGATAGAAAAAAAGAGAGAGAAAGTGAGAGAAATAAAAAAGAATAAGTGAGAGAGAGAGAGAGAGAGAGAGAGAGAGAGTGTGAACATCGCAATCTTTCTCACATGTGTTACTAAAGCAATCAAAATAAATACATACATATACTCAATGTCTACGCCATTGACGATGGAAAAGTTTCCCCGACAAAAAGCCATTGTCGCCTTACCCCCATAACGGGGAATAACGTTTTTCCCTTCTTACCTTATCCCTATCTCTTGTCGATGGACGTCATTCCGCGGTCATCTATCAAGGACTCTCTCCGTGTGTTATCCCTTTTTTTATTTTCTCCTTTGCCAACTTTCTTCAGCCCTGTTACCACCGAAAACCTTTACAGTTTTATGAGGAGAAAAACGATATCTGGATATGAGGAACGTGGACAAATTGATCGAGGGTGAGAGGGATTAAGGGGTGGAGTGAAGGAGGATGAGGGGGTGGAGGAGGAGTACGGGAGGGGAAGAAGATCTGGTCGATGGCCAAATAAAAAGTCCTTCCTCACGGCGCTAAATTTTTAATAACCTACGTTCATTCTTTTTGAGAACGGAGGGTGGTGGTGTTGGGTGGGAGGAGTAAAAGGGGGGAAGGAGAATCCTTGAATAATAAAAGTAGCATTTTCCTAAGGCACGTTTATCCGAATTTCACATTTTCCCTCTACGTTGCTCTTTCTTTTCATCTTTTTCTTTCCCTTTTAAGGTTTCTTTTTTTTCCCTTCTTATTTTATATTTTATTTTATTCCGAATGGACGTTAACGAAATTGTTACACCTCCTGATTTATTATATTTATTTGTTATATATGTCACTCTCTCTCTCTCTCTCTCTCTCTCTCTCTCTCTTTCTCACTTTTCTGTCCTCTTTTTTTTTTATTTTTCGTTTCCTTGCTTCGTCGACGAATAAAAACTATTTGTGCCTCTCGTCCGTTTGTTTGATAAGAACTCGATAGGAGCTAAAAATCGTGCGATTTTTTCTGAAAGAAAGATCGTCGTAATTTTTTTTTTTGTTTTGTCCTCCTCCTCCTCCTTCTTCTTCTTCTTCTTGTCTTCCTCTTTTCTTTTCTTTTCTTTTTTTTTGTTTTTCTTAGACGTAGGTAAAAAAAAAACGAGAGATAAACGGTTTGTAGATCGCGAAGGATAAATGAATTATCGTAGAAGTGTAATTAATGGAGAAGTGCGATTATTAAAGTCGACAGGTTCTGTTATCGAATTTAATAACTTGACGAGAAGGGGATTTATCGTTATACGGTAGAAGAGGAGACGATACTAAGAGGTGATATTAGAAGGACAGTGGTAAAAGTTTTATTTGAGGCGAAGAGATTCGTGTTAGGGGTCATCTGGCCAGACCCTTATCAACCCTGATCGTACGTGAAAAACTTTTCCTTCCACTAAACGCGTTGCTCTTCCGATTTTATTATTTTCTTCGTAAATAATTACATCGAATCGTATTTCGTATGTTTGTTTATGCGCGTAAGTAAACGTATTTTACTTCATTATCTCATTATTCGTAATGAAATTTATTAATATGTAAATTAACTTGCAAAGTTATTGCACATGTATACGAATATCTTTTTATTTTTATTTTTTTTTTTTCACTTTACATATAAATATATATACATATATACATTAACCCGTATAGCATATAATATTTAATTGAACAAACCAACAGACAAAAATTATATATCTCTATCGTTGGGATAACTTTTCTTTTTTTTTTTTTTTCGTTCTTTTTCCTCGTCTCTAATATTTTGATTAAATAATACACCGTTTTTATTTCTGTTTCTTTTCTTTTGTTTCGCTTTTTAGCCAACGTCCTCTTGAACAATAATATGAACATTTGTTGTTACCATGTTACCATGTTTTATAAATCCATTGGAGAATAAACAGAGAGAAAAAGAGAGAGAGAGACAGAGAGAGAATAAAATATTCGAAAGGGAAGAGAGCGAACGAATTACTTTTTTCTCGTTTTCCTCCGTTTTTTCGTTTTTTTTTTTGTGTTTGTTTCCTTCTTTTTATTAAAATTAGAGACGAAACATACGTAATAACCAGAACTCGGAATTAAACGAACGCCAACAATGAATATTTTCTCTTATTTTTCCCCTAATTGTATTTTTCGCGAGTCGGAGGGGGAGAAAAAAAGACCGACGGGGGACGGCGGATCCCGGAAAAAAAAAAAAAAGAAAAAAGAAAAAAGAAAGGGGTTGTAACCGTTTCATCCGAAATTACGAAAAACGACGGGCGTCGCGACATTGCGCACATCCACATTGAAAGCAAAGAACGTATCGCTGAGGGAGTAGGTCCGTTCTCGTTTATTTCGTGCACCTCCACCTCTTAATTCCCCTTTCTTCATTCTTATGATCCTTCTCGAATCTTTTATCTTCAAAAAAAAAAAAAAACGAAAAGAAAAATATTTCCTTCTTCCTAGTTTCCTTTTCTCCATCCTCCCGACAGCCCCTCTCCCTCGCCCTTCCTCCCGCCGCTACCTCCTACCAGAGCTACGAGAGACACTCTTTTAATTAGCGCGTAAAAACCAAAGCGCGATACTTTTAATTGGAAACGGCGTGTATCAACTAAGCGGGGAAAAAAAGTGCGACATTCGTTGTCGGTACCCGCTAATGAAGGACTTCTATGCCTCGGCAGAGGACATTCATTAGGACCACCGGTCCCGTTAGTTTACCGACGGGAATTTAGCCAGTAATACTATCTCACTCTCTCTCTCTCTCTCTCTCTCTCTCTCTCTCTCTCTCGTTCTCCCTGTCTATCCATCTCTCTCCTATTCGCTCGCTTGCTCGCTCGCATCGTTCCTTTCCTCATCAATGTAATAGAAGGTCATTAACTCAAATGTCATTAATCGGTCCACTTTGAAGGATCCGCTATGTTCTTCCCGATCGGGGAAGAGGAGTTCGGCGCGATATTTTTCTTCTTCTTTTTTTTTTTTTTTTTTTTACAAAAATCTTATTAACGCGATAACGATTGACCGAAATCGCGATAACTAAGGGGAACGGGAAACGGGGTCGATCTTACGAATCGGTAGAGGGGCGAGGAGGGATAACGAACGAGGGACGGAGATATATTCTCGGGGAGGGAAAGAAAAGAAAAAAGAAAAAATAAACAAAAACAAGGAAAAGAGAGAGAGAGAGAGAGAGAGAGAGAGAGAACTTTCTTCCTTTGCCGAATAAATAAATATACCGTAGGGAAAAAAAAAAGAAGGATAATCATTTACGAGGCCTCTCGGAATACTTTTTGATGGAAGGTGGGAGAGAGAGAGAGAGAGAGAGAGAGAGAGAGAGAGAGAGAGAGAGTGGCGCGACGCTGGGAGCGGGGAGTGTGGGGGGAGGGGGTAGGTTGGGAGGAAATGAGATAAGAAGAAGGGGTGAAGAGGGAGAGAGAGAGATTAAGAAAAAGGAAAAAAGGAAAAATAAAGAAGAAAGGGGAACGGGAAGGGAGAGAAAGGAAAACAGAACGAAACGAAACGAAACGAAACGAAACGAAACAAAACAAAGGAAGAAATAACTTGCTGCAACTCTCGTAGGCACCCTCGTCCTTCTGCGGAATAAATCGAGGTCGGATCGGTCGTATCGGTCGAAACGGTCGCGAAACGGTCGCGAATCGGTCGAATCGGTCGGTCGGTCGATCGATCCAAAGCAACTCGTTATTGACGCAATGAACGAATGCGGCGAGAAAATGAAAGAGTGAGAGAGTGAGAAAAGGATAGAGAGAGAGAGAGAGAGAGAGAGAGAGAGAGAGAGAGAGAGGGAGAGAGAGTGCAAAGAGAGGGAAAGAAAATCGATCGACGCAGTCGTATTCCGTAGATATACAAGACTTAATGGATTAGCTGCATCCGGGCCGAAGCCAAGAACGTATACCATAGAATTGTGTATAGAAGAAAAAGAGAGAAAAAGAGAGAGAGAGAGAGAGAGAGAGAAAGAGAGATGGAGTGAAAGAAAGAAAGAGAGAAAAAGAGAGTGAAAGAGAGAGAGAGAGAAAACGCATATACACAAATGCATTGAAGGATATATATACATACATACATGCATGCATGCATGCATGCATATATACGTATGTACGTACATACATATACCTAACATTTCTTGTGTTCCTTATCCCTACTGTAAGTAGTAAGTACGTGCATCGTACCTAACGATAAATGGAGCGTGGTCAGAGAGCAAACTGGACCTAGTGGGTTCTCTTTTCTGTAACCTTTCCCCTCCCCCACACCCTATCCTATCCTATCCTATCCTATCCTCCTCCTCCTCCTCCTCCTCCTCTTCTAACAGTTTCTTTCATTCCCTCTAGAAACGCGTTACGGACATTTTCCCGTGCGACTGTTACCATTTCAATGTCCCTCCTCCTCCTCCTCCTCCTCCTCCTCCTTGTCCCCCCTTTTCCCTCAAAGAATTCCAACGATAACGGTAGTTCAATTAACGACGTTAAATCTCGAAACTTCGTAATGACAATTTTAATCATGGACATATACGTATTAATCGAAATAATTGAGATATACGTGGTTTCTATATAAAAAAAAAAAAAAAGAAAAGAAAAGAAAAAAAATAAAATTCGTCGGACGACGCGAATTTTGTTGGTCAACGTAGATCGAAATAATATCGATTAGCACGTTCGAACGTTTATTTATCTTGTAATACCGATATGACGATAATTATTTCGATGATATATGATATAATAGATTTATTGATCTCGACGAGTGAACTTTGATTTTCCTCGGGTGGTAGTAAATTTGAACGTAAGGGACTTGTAAGGAAAGTGTGGGAACTGGGGAGGGGGGGAGGAGAGGGTTACAGTTCGCTATCTACTCTCTCTCTCTCTCTCTCTCTCTCTCTCTCTCTCTCTCTCTCTCTCTCTCTCCTTCTTCTGAATTCTCTATTAAATTTATGCTGCTCGCATAGCTACTCGCAAGTAGTATGTGCCGATTCAAGTAGACAGAGACAGAAAGTCAAAGAGACAGACAGAAAGAGAGAGAAGAGAGATAGAGAGAGGGCGGGAGAGAGAGAGAGAGAGAGAGAGAGACCGTTCGTGTTCCCTTAATTCGTTCAATCTCTCTTTTGCAAGAGTAATCGTGCAAGATTGGATGGCATTTGCGGATCATAAAGGTTTCAAGATAGACAATTATGATAAGAAAGTGGGACACGGATTTTGTACTAGCAAGAAGCTCCGCACCCTTACTTACCCTATCTAAAATCCTAAGAGAGATTGAGACTATGCGAATTAAAAAGCGTATTGATTTTAAAATTGTATAGATCGAATTTTTTTTTAATGAATCACATATAATTATTATATATATATATATAATAATTATATATATATATATATATATATATATATATATATATATAATATATGGAAAGATAGATTGACAGATACATAAGGAAAGATAATTAAATCGATATCGTTGTAGATCGAAAATCATTCTCGAGTTACTCGACTCGTATTGTATTTTCATCGTACGGTGGAAGAAGAAAAAAAAACTGTTCATCATTCTCGTATAATTTTCCTTTCGATGAGAGATACGATAGGTGCGTGCTCACGGCGGTCAATAATATCACCTAGCATGTGTGTTCTACGTATATCTAAAGGCGTAATAGTCGCGTGCTCACTTATATATAATAAAAAGATAATAAAATTACGTCGCGCGGACGTGTTCCACAAGAAAAAAAAAAAAAAAAAAAAAAAAAAAATACGAATGAAAAAAAAGGAAAAAGACAGGCTACGCGTGTAACGAATGAATCGATTAAATTCGCAAATTGAATAAAGTAAAAATTATTTCACGTGAGATCATAAGTAAAAAAAAAAAAAAACGTAAGTGACAACGTCCTCTAGTTCCTCGAATGCAACGACGTATCCCGTTTCGAAAGGCAACGTGTAAATGATTCATTCGTGCCACGGCACGTAAGAGTTATCGAGAGTCACAGGGTATATGGAGAACTGGATGACGTAAGAAGAACACGTTTTCTGACATAATGCATGCACAAAGCAACTCCATCCCTTATACTACGTGGAATACAAACTCCGAAAATATGAACAATCTAAGTCCGTGAATATTCGCGTATGTATCCCGTGATCATACTGTCGGTCTGTCGGTCGGTCGGTAGTTGTGCTTTATGAATATGTAAAGTCCATTGGATCTCGTTGTCGCGAAACAAAATTGTTTACACTTCGCGTCAAATATTGACGTCAGTCTTGTAAATTTATTCGACAGCGAAATAATGTATCCCTTTCGGTCTCTCTCTCTCTCTCTCTCTCTCTCTCTCTCTCTCTCTCTATCCATCTATCTATCTCTCTCGCACTCTCATAAAATCGAACAACGCCCTCGGATAAATGCAGACAAATTTTATTCCCGTCTAATGATCGTTAAACCTTCTTAAAAAGTAAAATACGAATGTTTTCGATATTGATTAACGTTTAATAACGCTCATATTGAACCGTCAGAATTTTCCTCTCATACTATTTTATTTATTTATTTCTTCCTTTCTCTCTCTCTCTCTCTCTCTCTTTCTTTCTTTTTTCTTTTTTTTTTTTTTTTGTTGTTTTTTCTTTTTTTCTTTTCAATTCCATTTCATTACATCGCCCGTCTTTTAATTAGCATTATTGATTGGTTATCATCATGTCCTCTTTTTTTTTTTCTCTTCCCTTCCATTCAATTAAGCCATAACTTATTGAATTCTTATTTTCAAACTATCATTACCGTAAAAATTAATTTTCTTTATTCATTAACTACGATCCAATAATATTAATAATAATAATAATAATAATAATAGTAATAATAATGAAAAATAATAATAATCTAAAAAGTGAATGGGAACGTCCCTTAAATATACGTGCATGAATATTTTTCGCGTATTAAACCGGAGAGTACGTGACGCGACTTATTTTCGGCGATTTCGTTGAAACAGATAAAGAGGAATACTAATACGCGTCGCACCATAACTAAAGCAATTTTATGCTTGGTACGATATTGTTGCTGTGACTTCGGTGAAGGGAGGGAGGGAGGGAGGGAGGGGGAGGAGGAAATGCGGAGATTAAATAACAAAGGAAAGTTTTCGGTTGACGGGAGATAAACTTTTCTAAAAGTAAACGATATAAACATTTCCGTGGCTCGCATACAAGCAAGCGTATGTACATATTTATGTTGCGAGGGGCGTTAAAAACAATACATATATAGGTAATAACTTTTTACGAGGAACGTGAGATATCCAACTTACTAACTTTATTACCTTCAACGACCTGAACGGTATTGGTGCGATCGAAAAAAATATTCCGAAGAAGATAAATTTATAGAGAGCGAAACCGTCGAACGTCTATGCATCGTACATATATATATATATATATATATATATATATATATATATATAATGTGTGTGTGTATGTGTGTATTATACTTATATACTTATACGTGTATGTTATATAGATATATAGATATATAGATATATATATATATATATATTTATGTATGTACTTACGTCGATCGATCAAACGATAATTTTATCGTTCTGCAGCCGGCGCGAGGGACGGCGGTGGAAGGAGATATCCTGTGATTGTGTTCGTGCATGGTGAGAGCTACGAGTGGAGCAGCGGCAATCCTTACGACGGGAGCGTCCTGGCGAGCTATGGTGGGGTCGTTGTAGTTACCATAAACTACAGGCTAGGAATCCTCGGTAAGTGCTTATTATCCATAGAATATACTTACATGATACGTGCTACACACCTGCCTATGTATACATACGTATAAGTATGTATATATAACCCGATCGACCCTTCTCTTCATTCTTCTCTTTCTTTTTTCTTCTTTTCTTTTTTCTTTTGTTCTTTTTCTTTTTCTTTCTCTTTAACGAGTGATAGAACATCCACCGTTTTATCTCTATTGAGAACTACTCGATCTTTCGATCGTTGAACGAGGAAACTAAGTTATAATGGCGCGGGATACGCTATCCATCTTTATTTCAATATCGTTATCCTTATTTTATGGGATTACATAAACGATACACTACCATGGGTACTTATCGTACGTAAGACGAGGTGTTACTAGCAAGATGTAAGTCGTTCGTTCTCTCGCTATAAACGTTTCCATGATATTTTCCAATAACGCATCTCCCCCTCCCACACCCCGTCTTTTTTCCTTTCCTTCCTTGTCCCCTCTCTCTCTCTCTCTCTCTCTCTCTCTCTCTCTTGTTTGTTCCATTCCAACCACATTGCAATCGAATCACTTGTTTACTTATATCGTTTCTCTCTCTCTCTCTCTCTCTCTCTCTCTCTCTCTTTCTTTTTTTTTTATTTTCCTTTCCGTTTCCTGCATTTGGTAAATTTTCTCGTCTCGCTTGCTTCGAGCCTTTCGTTTCTGTTTATCTTTTTCTTTTTTATTTCTTATTCATCGACTTACCAGAAACTAACCATGGTTACATCGAGATGTTGCGGCGAGAGAGAGAGAGAGAGGAGTTTGGAGAACTGAATATATCCATCCTGCTTTTTCAAGCGCGTATTGCAAGTTCGCTTAGCGGAAAACTTAAATTGAAAATTTAAGTGAGAAAGGTAGAGCAATTTTTCCATTCTAGCAAGAAGAATAGAAAAGAAGACAGTAACATGGCATGACAGATATGTCGCATGTGGAATAACAAATTGAATGTGACCTATTGCTTTTGCATTTGTGTGTGCGTTTCATATTTTACCTTTTTTTCCTTTCTATCTTTCTTCCTTTCTTTCCTTCTTTCATTCTTTCATTATTTCATTCAGTTTTTCTCTTTTAACTCGTCCCTGTCTTTGTTTCCTATTCCATATTCTCTCTCTCTCTCTCTTTCTTGTTCTGTTTTACATAGAAAAACAATAGAACTTCACCTGCCAGCTGAAGAAGAAAGAGAGAAACAAAGAAACAATAAAATTTCTTCTAATTCCACCATTCGCTGTTTGACTGATATAAATAAAAAAGATACACACAAACACACACGTATACGAAAATAAAAAAAAAAAAAGGAGAGAGAAAGAGATGATACCAAACCATCAAAATACATCGATTCCATGAACTCAAACAGCCGACGCTTTTTAAATTATTTCTCACTTCTAGCACATCAACCGAAAGAAGCTCCAGAACCGAATATATCTGATAACTTATAAATTCTGAATAAGCGAACACAACCGGGAGCGCATGTATTTTCGTTGAAACGTTAAAAGATTCGTGAAAATGGTGAAAAACGGGAATAGAGAACGGTTATCGAACGAAACAATATTGAGATTCGATGCCATCTTATATTTTCAGAAATTTTGCTACGTGCTCGAGGAATTTCGCGAAGTTCATTCTTTTTTTATCCCTCGAAAATTTTTTTCTTTTTTCTTTGTCTTCTTTTTCTTACTTCGGTTCTCCCTTCAAACGTAACAATATCGTAATAATAATTATAATAATAATAATAACAATAATAATAATAATAATAATAATAATAATAATAATAATAATAATAATGATAATAATAATAATAGTAATGGTAATAATAATAATAATAATAATAATAATAATAATAATAATAATAATAATAATAATAATAATAATAATAATTATCATCGTTTTCGTCGTCGTAGTCGTCTTCGTTCGAGCTCATAAATATTCGAACGTATTTACACCGTCGTTCAATATAACGAAAATAACATCTAAACATACATACCACCTTTTAAACCATTCGAAGTATGCCGTGAAAGTTTGTCGCGTCGTAAGACAAAAAGAAAAAGAAAAAGAAGACGAAGTAAATATTTAGTCGATCTTCTTTAGCCGAGACAACACCGTATATCAAACTTAATAACGTCATTCAACGGTAGAAATAATTTGTTGACAATTAGCGCGACGTTAAATCGTACGAGTGTGATACTTGAAAAGGAGGACGGGAGTGGGGTGACGGGGTATACGACGGAGGGGTTGGGTAGGTGTATGGGTAGGGGGTGGGAGGAAGATAAAGAGGTTATTGAGGTACGTGAATGCGCTTATACGAAGTGGACTAACCGTAAGCCGGTTTGTTTTGATTACAGGCTTTCTAAATGCCAACACAGATTCGCACTTACGGTCGCCGGCAAATTACGGGCTAATGGATCAAATCGCAGCGTTGCATTGGGTACAAGAGAACATAGCCTATTTCGGTGGTGATCCTGGAAATGTGACGTTGGCCGGCCATGGTACAGGTGCTGCCTGCGTCAATTTCCTCATGACTAGCCAGGCCGTACCCGACGGTAAGTAATTAACTCTTTTCTCTTTCTTTCTTTCTTTCTTTCTTTTTTTGTTTCTCTTCCGTTTTTCTTTTCCCTTTTTTTTTCTTTTTTTTTAATTATCATCATCGCCACCACCGGTCAGTCCCCTCGACCCAAATACCTATACCCTTTTTCGTCCTACTCTCGCACGATATATCAGACCCATACGTACGTCCGAGTTTTCATTTATTCATTCATTTATTTATTTATTTATTTATTTATTTTTTTTAATGATCACTCGTTAATCGAGATACCCATAGGTGTCGCCTATCGATCAGGACAATATAAAAAAAAAAAAGATATTATCGTTAGTTAGTTACGGTAGAACGATGATCATCGTCGATGACGATCGTACGATCGCACACGTCGTACGACTAAGATTCGTTATTACGATCGGCGACGACGACAACCGATCAAAATTTATTTTAATCGTGTGACATATATTTAAATAAATAAAAGAAAGAAAATTATAATAATAATAAGATAAGAGAAGACCACAGTTACGGTTAACTTAACGCGATCGTTACCGGTATAGTGGGAGAATTATTCGGGTCCTTGTAATAATTATCGTTAAACGAGAAATCTCCAAGTGTTAATGGCGTATCATCGATCGCAATTATTGTAATGGTGTTATGAATATTAGTGCCAGGGAAAATCCGCGAATCGTCGGAGGCAACGAATATCGGTTAGCACTGCAATCCAATACGTATAATTAAAAGCACGCGTATCTGTGCCATATATACGACACGGATAGGTGCGAACGAATCGATAACTCTATCGGTATCGTGCGTAAGCAATTCTCGTTAAAAACCAGATGGATGGACCATTAACTGACAATTTACTCTTACGTTTTACATAAGTGCCGTACGGTTTTTAACGTCAAACCATTCTCGAAGTACTCGTTCTTAATCGACTTTTATGAATTCAACATCGGACGTCGAAGATAAATTTGAAAATGGGTAGAAACGGAAGTAACGAAAAAGAAAAAGAATGTTTTTTTTTCATTAATCAAAAATATTAATATCAAAATCTTGTGTATATATATATATATATATGTATGTATATATGAATGTATATGTATATATTTATATATGTATATATAAACGCACACGTACGTCTTAATGTATATAATCTTTCTCTTTACTGATAATATTAAACAAACTTTATTTCAAGTATCCGAACTTTTATCCTTTTGAAGATGTTTATAATTCATTTTTCTTTTTTTTTTTTTTATATATATACACACACAGGACTCCTTTTTCATCGTGGAGTTTTGATGTCAGGTAGCGCGCTCTCGCCTTGGGCGCTGGTAAGAGGGGCTGCTAATTACGCCATGCAAGTTGCCAAACATCTGAATTGCTCGTCGGTGAGTAGCACTCGTTTGCATTGTTAATACACAAGAAAAGAAGGGAATTATTTTCTTTCCTCTTCTTTTTTTTTTTTTCTTTTTCGTTTTTTCATAATCAAGGAAAACAATACTAACGATATACTAGGTTGAGATATTCCACGGATTGAAATATCATAAATGGGAGAACATACGTTTTGAACTATGTTCAATATCATCGTTAAATGATACAAAAATCAAAACGATATTCATCGATATATATATATATATATATATATATATATATATATATATATAACGTTATGATTTCGTTACTTCGTTATTTCATTATCGTCGAATTCAGGACCAAACAAAATGGAACAATTATCGTTGAAAAAATAAATCATAATCATTTCGAACGTGGAATTCCTTTTTCATAATCAAAACTTCAACATATTTAACCAAAATATATTTATTATTTGTTGACGATTTAATACATTTAATTTAATAATGAGAAAATCTCTCTCTCTCTCTCTCTCTCTCTCTCTCTCTCTATCTATCTATCTATCTATCTATCCATCTATCTATCTCTATCTCTCTATCGAGAGCGTACGAGTACAAATTAAATAAATTTAATTCGTTAACGAAAGAGTATCTCTCAAAAAGGGATGAGTATTGGTTAAGCAATAATGGCATTTGAGAATTGAGGAATGCTGAGTTAATTAAACTAGAAATTCGAGAGTAAAATGAGAAAACTGAAAATATATCTGTATATTATATGTAATATATATATTTATATATATGTATTTATATTAGATATACATACATATAAGAGGCGTATAGAGTACGTAACTGAAATAGTTTTGAATTAGTTGACTAGACCGTGGTGACCCTTTCCTTACAAGATCACGATCGGTGAAATTCAGTTAGTATCTGAACGCCACAGTGCCGATTGACTTTAATTCGAGTGTACGCAAATGAATTGCTTTAACGCCGTCTCGGTAATTGCCTCTGGAAATCCAGCTTGACGTAGACGGAGGTTTGCCGCAATCGAATGTCGGCGTAGTCCGCATTCGCACACGAAATTCTATCTCGATGACGATCTCCTCTCTCTCTCTCTCTCTCTCTCTCTCTCTCTCTCTCTATCTATCTATCTATCTATCTATCTATCTAGTAATCTAACTCTTTCTCAGTTTCGTAAAAATTGACTTTAC
This sequence comes from Dolichovespula saxonica, assembly GCA_911387935.1. Lineage (NCBI taxonomy): Eukaryota > Metazoa > Arthropoda > Insecta > Hymenoptera > Vespidae > Dolichovespula > Dolichovespula saxonica. The sequence continues at coordinate 5,964,000 of OU427003.1, read as the reverse complement.
CTTTGATATAAACTCTTAACGCGTTTAATGTAAATGTTCGATCATTATTTTTATTTTTCTAAATTATTATCGAGTTTCGATTAAAGGAACGTATTATTCTAATACATAATTCAACGTAATAACATATATATGTGCGTGTGTGTGTGTGTGTGTGTGCATTGATTTAAATATTATACGCGTTCCTTTTAAATTTTATTATAGTATACTTTTACAAATTGACAACACCATTATATTAATTAATCTACTAACATTGTATAATAATATATATATATATATATATATATATATATATATTAAATTTAAATATTATATTATTTAAAATCATTCCGATATAATTAGAAAATTAATAATACTCAATGAAACATAGGATATACGAATAATATCGTCTGGATCATTTCAAATTCTTAATTAATCCATTAAAAATATTATTCGACAGATATTTCCTTACATTTCTAGAACAAATACTCTTAAATATTACGATATTTTAGTCAATATTATTCTCTGATCGGAAAATAATTGATCATTCAACAACGTTGCTCTATGATACGAATACGAATGAAAAATTATCTATCTAGAAACATTTCGAATGGTTCGAAATCGTTTCCGATCGATAAATCGAATCGTTGAAATAAGGAATGAAAGAAAACGAAAAAAAAAAAGAAGAAAGAAAACCAACAAGAAAAAAACAACAGGAAAAAAGAATTTCACTCCCTCCATCCATCCTTTTATAGTTAGTTCGCTAGCCATAAACGAGAGAGAGAGAGAGAGAGAAAGATAGAGAGCAGAGATTTTTTTTCCTCTTTCTTTCTTTTTCTTGTTTGTATTTATTTATTTTTTTTTTTTTCTTATTTCGATTTTTCTTTTTCTCTCTTACAAAGTTTCTCCACGCGAAACGAAACGACCACTCGTTTATTTGAAAAATATCTCTCAACGCGGTCATCACACTACGCGTATTACGTAGTCCGTTTCCTTCTACGTTTTAAAACTTTCACGTAGGAAAACGGTCGAACTTTCTGCACGCTAAAATTTCACAAATTCGAAATGGGAAGGAGGAGGGGTGGAGGGTAGGGTGGGAGCAATATTTGCGAACTGGATCACCGCAAAATTACATGGGCTTTGCTTCTCGTATCACGTAGTCGTACACGGTAGTTGCCGCTATACTTAACACAAAGATATACAAATACAAACCTTAACACTCGCGTCTTTCGAGTCTATCTGCCCTTTTTATTTATTTTATTTTATTTTATTTTTTTTTTTTTTTTATTCTTTTTAACGATTTTTATTTCTTTTCTTTTCGTTTTTTTTTTTTTTCTTTCGTTGCCCCAATTTCAACATTTTTATACGACGATGGGACTCGGCTCGTTCCTGTCTGCAGACAGTGACACCGGATTTACTACGTTCTAATCCGAACTCCTATAAGCTCGTCAGATCGTTAGAATCGTGAGAGATGTGTGGAGTAAATTAATTGAAAAGACAGAGAGAGAGAGAGAGAGAGAGAAGGGAAAGAAAAAGAGGCAAAAGAAAAGAAAATTACCTTGGCGATAATTGCCATTTTCCTTTCGTTTGTCTTGATTACATCGTCGTACAAAGTTGTAAAACAATTTATTCGAATACGAACGAGTCGGACGGTCGTTCGTTTCTTTTCTTTTCTTATTTTTTCTTTTTTTTTTTTTGACTTTTTCGTTCGTTTTTGGACCAAAAAAAAATCGATCAAGTCAATTCTTTTACGTTATACTATACTTGTTATATGTATACTTGTATACTTGTGCGTTTGTGTATGTGTGTGTGTGTGTGTGTGTGTGTGTGTGTGTCTACGTAAGTATAATATTTTTCACGATCTCGAGTTAATCCTCTTGTAGATAATAAATATAATATTCTTTTTTTTTTCACGATCTCTCGAGAGAGATCGTCCCTCTAGATCAAAAAGATCGAGGAAATTATTAGAAAATAATTGAAAATATATTTCATGGTGTTGTCGGTGGTACGATTTTTATTCCTAGATCGTAATGACTCAATATATTATATTCTGAAAGAGGGAGGGGGAACAAATATATATAAATATATATCATTTCTCAACGATACTTTCATTCATTTTCAGCATTGTTGTTGCTGAACTACACAAGGATCGATGATAGCGAGTTCCAATGGGGAAAAAAAAAAAAAAAGAATAAAAATAAAAATAAAAATAAACGTAATCCCATTCCGGTTTTCCATTCCGCTTGTATTGTATTTCTTTTCTATCACTTCTGTAATCGGAAATATCTACTCTTCTACCACCACCCCACCTCGCCCCTCTCCCTCACTCTCACTCTCTCTCTCTCTCTCTCTCCAACTCGCATCTCATCGATATCATGTGTAATCGTACTCTCTGAGAGTGAGAAAAACACTCTATTTCCTTCCTTTCTTTTTTTGAGGTTTTTTTGGTTTTGTTTCTTTTTTTTTGCTGTCCGTGAAAACGCTCGACGTCGCAATCTGATCGCCACTCTTTTAATTATTTTTTCGTATTCGGCTACAATCGCGCGTTTACATTTTTTCTCTTCTTTTAAACGTTCGATGATATATTATAATGATAATATATTATATGTGTGTGTGTGTGTGTGTGTGTGTTTGTTTGTGTTTTTGTATGTCTGTGCGTCATATGAATGACGTTGAATGAATATCGTTATATGAATGACGATAATTTAAACGATAAATTGTCATTATAATAATAAACGTTTTAATAATGAATTTCAATATTAATTTGCATAAATCATTGCATAATATAACTCTTATATACATAGATAAACGTTAATAAATATCGAATCGGTACATGTTAATGGTGGATATAAACATATTGGTAAGATTATTACTCGATTAAATCCCATATTTGTTTCGAAAGGATTATCTGCTGTAATTTGAATACGTTTGTTTTTCCTTTTTTCTTTTGTTTCTTCTTCTTTTTTCTTTTCTTTTCTTTTTTTTTTTTTTGCGTGTAAAAGTTTGCAACGGGTTTAAGCTCGTTCTACATTTCTTTTTTCTGCATCCGTCACCACGGAAAGTTGTTACTTTCTGGGAACGAATGAAAAAAAAAAAGAGAGAGAAAGAGAGAAAGAGAGATAAAAGAAAAAAGGAAAAGAGAGAGAGAGAGAGAGAGAGAGAGAGTTTCTGAAAATTCCATGAAAAGAGATGTCCTTTTCGATCTGAAAAGTTGTCTAAAAAAGGGATATTCTCTCCGGCAGGTTGCTGGTGATCCACAAGCGCTGTTACGGTGTCTCAGGGACGTACCGTTGAACACTTTGATATCGGTACCTGTGAAGGGTCTAGAATTTGCTCCGGCCTTTGGACCGAGCATAGACGGCGTTGTCATCGATCCAGGAGATCCCGAGGATCAAGACTTCACGTTGCAAGTGGATACGATCAACACGTTGAACAACATATTATTGAGAAAGGACGTCGTGGCAAAGCTCTCGAGGTACTTTGTCTTACTTCGTTATTCGTCCAACGCTCGTGACATAAATCGAAAAAGGAAAATCCTGATCGGCCAAACACGATTTCTTTCTTCTTATAATATTCCTTCCGTTTTTCTTTTTTTTTTTTTTTTCTAGAGAGAGAGCTCGACAGTTCACGTGCACAGATTTTATTCTTTCATTACCATACGATTCCCTAGGCAATATTAAAACAATTCTACGAAGTCTCGATAAATGATAATTGATTATTTTTCTCTTTTTTTTTTCGAATATTCAAATGACAAACCTTCGTTATATCCATCCTCTGTTATATGAAATTATTCGTGCAATATAGATACGTTATGTCGTTAGGTATAGCTATGCCGTTCGATTGATTCGATTTTCGACTTTTATATCATCTTGCATGCGCGAATTATACGAGGATGGAGTACGAATGATTATAAAATAGAACAAAGGAGAACAGAAAAAAAAAAATATAGAAAAAGTCAAGCCGATACATTCGTCGTTAAAATTTCGTGGGTCAACGCTCGATGGGAGGGAGGAGGGGGAATGGGTGGTCCCTCCCTCCCCCGTTATTAACAAATAGGAAGGATTGTTGTGGAGATATGTAAATTCGAAAATTTAGAGGTGACCGAATACGAATCTGGTCTCTATTTTCTTTAAAAACGTTAAGAGAAATAATTGTACCGTTAAAAACGTTACTTGGCGACCTTTGACTTTTACCTCATAATACGAAGACACTCGTTTACGTCGCTGAATTGCCGCCAAAGTGGCTGCCGCATAAGGATGAATGTTAAATTATCGCGATGCAAAGTAGTACCTCTTCGCCATTCTCCTTTCTGAAGTGAGCTCGTTTCTTAATTTAGCCGTTTAACGAACGTAATCACGTTCAAAATGTACGAATTTCACTGGCTCCTATTTCTTCTCTCTCTCTCTCTCTCTGTTTTTTTTTTCTTTCTTTCTTTCTTTCTTTTTTCTTTATGTGTGTGTTCGTAATCCTACGACAAAAACGACGGCTTCGTATTTCGAGCTAATTAACACACTTTCATAACCTTTTAATTATCATTAATGTTATTCTTTAGAAAATATCTCAAACGTGTCTGAGCACTTGATTTTTGTTGTATTTTCTTTTATTTATTTTTATTTTTTATTTTTTCTTTGTATTTAAAAGTATCCTCGTGAATTAAACGCCTCTCTCCTCCGGTTTCTTTAATAACGCTAACTTTAAAACGTAAGTTTACAAATAACATTATTTGCCGTGTCTACGTTCAAATACTTTAATAATCAACAAGTAAATTATTTTTTTCTACCTTTTGTATACATGTTCTGTATTTTTTTTTCTTTTTTTTTTTTTTTGTTTTTGTTTGTTTGTTCTCTTTTCCCATTACTCTCAGGTACGATCTAATGGTGGGCGTGGTACGTTCCGAGGCGTATTTTTCATTAACCGCGGACGACGCTCAATACGGCATTGAGGCAGACAGAAGAACGAAAATACTTCGTGAATTCGTACGGAACACGTACACGTATCATCAGCCAGAAATTTTGGCCACTATCATTAACGAATACACGGATTGGGAGAGACCCGTCCAGCATCCCGTTAATATTAGGTAAGTCGAGAAGCTTTCTCTATTCATTACATTTATTATCCCTTGAAAGCGTGTCAAAGAGTTCGTAATACACAAGAAGTTTGCGCGACGTGTTTGTTTTTCTCTTTTTTCTTTTTTTTTTGTTCTTCTTTTCTCTCGCTCTCTCTTACACGTTCGCGATCGAAAAGAATCACTGCCTCAAAATATTGTGTACTCTCGATTAATCTATAAATTATTTACATCCTTGTAAATCTATTCAGCGATAGTTCAATTGACGCGCTTACAACGGGATATACGTTCGTTCGTATAACTTATAAAGGTACCGTTAAAGTAATGAACACGATCGAAAGCGTCGAAACGTTTTTCCATTATCGAATGAAATTTTAAAGGAACGTTCCCGTTCTACACGGGACGCGTTTACCTCGATCTTTTCGAAATACCCGTTCCTACCTTCGACGTGTAACGTCGCGTTCGATTCGTTGTCTGTTTCCATTATGCTCGTGCGTAACGTGCGTTTTACTGTCGCGCGAGAATGGGGAATTAATAAAAAAAAAAAAAAAAAAAGAGGGACGGTGGGGCAAAAGGTGGAAACGAATTTGCTAAATGAAATTTCTCATATACGCTTTGTTCCCTCCGTACGGTACAATTCGTACTTCCAACAAATTCAGGAAAGTCGAGAATCATGAATTTTTCAGAGACGAGACGCTAGAAGCTCTTGGCGATGCCAACACCGTCGCGCCCGCTACGAGAACCGCGGATCTACACAGCCAATCTCATCGGAACTCCTATCTCTACGTTTTCGACTATCAAACCAAATTCGGAGACTATCCTCAGGTAGATATATGTATATATATATTTTTTTTTTCACTAAACACGTCTTAGTATTCGTATAGGAAGAATTATAATTTTCTTATATTAGTCTCTTCGTCTTTTCTTTTTTTTTTCCCCCGTTTTTAATCTATAATAAAACATTACGATATTGAAAGATAAATCAGAATCGACTAGTTTTGATAAATCGTACAATACAACGCTGATAAAGAGAAACGTATTACCTGTATAAAAAAAAAATATATATATATATATATATATGTACACAGGCATAAATATATTTCTCGTATTAATGAAATTAAAGATATTACGAGAAAGTAAATTACTCTTATTCAAATATTAGTAATATAACAACAACAAAAATTAAATTAATACATATTAATTTAATTAATTAATATATATATATATATATATATATATATATATTAAGATAATTTAAATATAAGAAGTATAAAAATATATCGAAAAATCTCTAGAATACGTATAACATATATCTATAACTACGTATATAGTACATATTCATCCGCATAAATTTGCATTCATTTCCATTTTGTTTCATTCTGATCTCTCTCTCTCTCTCTCTCTCTCTCTCTCTCTCTCTCTCTCTCACCCTTTCTCTTTATCTACCTATTCATCTCTCTCTCTCTCTTTCTCTCTCTTCCTTAACAATCGAAACCAGACGAATACTTATCGGCCGTTATCGCGTCTCCTCCCTCCCCCCGACCTCTCATCCCCATCTTTTCCTTCCCTTTGTTTTACCAGCGTCGAGAAGCATGTTCCTCGCTTAAAAAGGGCTAGTTTCGACGATAACGAAGCGAGAACGTGGAACACCCATCTCTCCCACGTCTGCGTGCGTCTGTACGCACGCGTAGTTACGAGTGTGTTGTCTGTATATATATGTGTGTGTGTGTGTGTGTGTGTGTGTGTGTGTGTGTACGTGCGTACGGTTCGCGAGCAAGCTCGAATTAGAAACGAACTGGCGGTGTAACAACATAATTGAACGAAGCGAGAAGAGAATAAGCCCCACGCTTCGAAAGTTTCGCTTTATTTACGAGACCGTGAGCCCGCCTACTCTTAGCTTTTGCGAGATCCACCGATACCGGTCCCACGACGATTATTATTCCTCTTTCACGGAATTTCCTTTCTTCCTGCATTTCATTTCCCGGTATACAAAAGGCCCAGAAATATTCTCCGCTTTCCTTATTTTATCAGTCCCTTGTAATCCAAACACGGTTATCTTAAATGCATTAATACGTACAACGTTTATTATCGTTAAGTTGTAATATCGTCTGTACGCGCCGCGTAAAAAGATACAAATTTTTCTTCTAATCTGTCCCCTCTCCCTCTCCGCCGTAGTTTTAAACGAAATCTCAGAGAAACAAATACGAGGTTATACGTTAATAACAATCGTGGAATTCAATATCTAAATACCGCGCGTCTAACGATCAACCATCGTCGAGATTAACGTCAACATCGTTAAGATTAATGCATCTACGATTAAAATCGACGACGTAGCCGTCATTCTTCTATCCGTTTATTTACTCGCTCTTATCGCATTTCTATGATCTTCTCTTTCTTTCATTTTTTTTTTTAATATATAGATAAAGTTACGACGAAATGTTAATCGACAAAACGAAACGTAATTATAACGACCGATAAAACGTCGCAAGGTTAAAAGATAATACCAATTTTGAATCGTCCAGAGAAAGAGAGAGAGAGAGAGAGAGAAAGAGAGAGAGAGAGAGAGAGAGGGAGGGAGAGACTCCAGTGAGAATACGGCGAGCAGTTCCTAGACCAGAGAATAGAGTTAATCCTCGTTTGCTTTTTTCGATTAACATCGGGACGGTCTACGGTTCTACCTCGTATATAGTGAGAGTTCCATTTCTTGTAGACGCCATCTTGCTTTCGAAGAGAAGAGCGCTATCTAACGGTACTGCTTTGCATGAGAATAGCTTTGGCTGCCGTCCATTCCAACGTGGCGAACATCGTCGTTGTTCGTTACCCACCCCGTCGTATCGTCTTCTTCCTCCTTCTCCTCCCCCCCCCTCCTCCTCCTCCTCCTCCTTTCTCCTCCTCCTCCTCCTCTTCTTCTTCTTCTTCGTCGTCGTCGTAGTCGTCGTAGTCATTGTCGTATCGGCGAAACATATCCAAAATGAAACCGTATTAACCTTCCCCTCTGCTGCTTTTTCTCCTTTCGGTCTGAACAAAGACAACCCATTCCCCATCCAAACCCGAAACACAAACCCCGTGTATTATCCGCAAACGATTCTACGAACCATCCTTGCATCCTTTAACGCTCCTTCTTCCTCGAATACCCTTTCCTCCTTTTACTCTTTCTAACCAGTAATGGTACGCCATTCGGTAGTTTCCTTGCTTTACCCTCCTCCCCCCCCCAAAAAAAAGAAAGAAAATAGTCTAACCCTCTCGAATACGAATGTCCTATTTTTATCGATGATATTTCCTTCTCTGTGCGTGTGTGTGTGTTTGTGTGTTTGTGTGTTTGTGTTTCTCTCTCGTCTTTCCCTTGTTATCTTCCACTCTCTACGCAAACTTCATTCCTCTTTCCTTTCTTACCTCAACCAACGTCCCGCAAACCGATATCACACTCGGTGGTAAAAGAGTACATTTAATTATTTCTTCATGGCGTCGAATTTGTCTTTCGTTGTTCTTTAATCACTTTTTAAGAAATACGAATGTAAAAAAAGGAGGAAAAAAAAAATATATATATATATATATAAAAGTTTGGTATTTATCGTTTTTAACTTCTCTTTATAAGAGTACTTCATCCACCTCTCTTTTACCAACTCCTTTTTCTTCTTCTTTTTCTTCTTTTTTCTTCTTCCTCTTTTCTTCTTCTTCTTCTTCTTCTTCTTTTTCTTCTTCTTCTTCTTCTTCTCCTTTTACGTTTTCCTTTTTCTTTTCGATATTAGACCTTGCAAGATGACAGCGATGATTGATCGACTCTGCGGTTTGGCAGACAAGCTCGGAAATATTCGCCGAAGTCTCGAATTAATTCCCGAACGAAGGATCGATAGCGATGCCAAAACGGCTTTCACTGTGACGCCCGATGCAAAAATATGTTTTAAAAAACGAAAAAAGAAACGAAGTAACGAGAAAATATGATTCGAAAGAATGATCCTTCGTTGATTGTTCGTTTTCTTTTATCGGTATAAATGAACGACGTTACCATCGAGAAACTTATCGATAACAATTTTCCAAGTACAAGATTTATGAATAATTTCCATAACGATCGAGTTATCAAATATCAATTAATTATTTAATCATAACCATCGACGACGAACGGGAACGAATTATTCGTTTGAATGAAAAATACGAATGTGTGACGGTCGTTGAGTCGATACGTTCGAAAAATTTTACACGTAAGTCTTCGAAGATTCGAAGTTATTTTTTTTCTTTCTTTTTTTTTTTTTTTTTTTCGTAAGCATTACGAACCATTTCGTATAGGATTGATAGCGATGCGTTACCATGCCGATGCCACGTTTAAGCTTTCCCATTAAACTTCGTCTGCGCATACGCGTTCTCGCCTTTCGCGGGAACACATTAACGAGTTTTCACATTTCCTTTTCGCAGAGACCGGGCTGTATCCATGGGGAGGAGCTGCCATATTTTTTTGGAGCACCGATAGTCGGGGGCCTCGCACACTGGCCGAAAAATTACACCAGAGCCGAAATCGCTCTATCCGAAAGTGTTATATTGTACCTGACGAATTTCGCACGTACCGGGTATGTATGTATATACGTACGTACGTACGTAAATATATACGTATATATTTACGTATTATTAATATATTATCAAATATATTAAATATATTAATTAATTATTATTAAATATATACGTATATATTTACGTACGTATGCATGACAGATATACGCTTCGATGATGTCCCTAACGATACTATCGATTTATTCGTTCTTAAAACAATACGAGCTCGAATATTTCGATAACTCGTTGGAAAAGAAATAAGAGAGAGAGGAAAAAAGGAAGAAAAGAAAAAAGTCCCACGCTTTAAAGACAGGAAAACATTCGAATTTAATTCGTACATTCATTTTGCCCTATCACGTTCGTAGTAATCCTAACGAGGGTACGCCCGATCCTGGTCCAATGGGTTCGAGACCCGAGCGTACGAAGTTCAAGAACATCGATTGGACCGCCTACGAGGCGGTGCACAAGAAATATCTCAGTATAGGTGAGTTCGATTTTTTCTTTTCTTTTTTCTTTTTTTTTTTCTTTTTAGAAAATTACGCCTCCATTTTACATATATCCCTATCTACTCCTCCCAACGTTTCCTAATTTCGTACATCGTTTCATTTTTGTTCGTATGTTTTCTAATACCCACATATCCAACCGAAACTATCACAATACGCGTACACACGTCTTCCCATTAGGAACGTATAACTGTTTATTGTTTCGCAGTAATTAAGGCAAAAGTGAGAGGTGAAAAAAAAAAAAAGAAAAAATATCGTTGAAAAATATTCAGTCACGCGTTGACTGAAACGGTAAAACAATGAACCGTTTGTTCACTACCCTCTCTCTCTCTCTCTCTCTCTCTCTCTCTCTCGCTCACTCGTTACACGCATTCCACGTTGTGTAGTAACATACGTTACTCCTACGTTCGCATTTGTCTTCCTCTTCCTCTAATTTTCCCAGTGTACAAAGTCCTCCACGCGAATAGGTCAAAGTTTCGAAGTTTGACGCTCGGCGCACGCTCGCAACGAGCTTGCAACGCGAGATCGCTCAGCGACAATAATTAATTACCCCTGACGTTCGCATGAAAGCAATTCCTCGCATAAGAGTTAGAAAAGCCAAGTGAGTTGAAACTTTTCGTGGAACGAGAATTAAAAGTTCCCCCGAATACATTTTCTACCATCGAGCGTTCCAATAGTTTTTTCATAAATGAAATAGTTCCACGGCCTTAATTCCTCGGCCATCCAACTCCCGTATCCTTCCGTTCCCCCTTTTGTTCGGTGTTTCACCTTTACATATTTAGTCGCTCGAGCGTGGCCATCGGTGTTACAGAACTCAAGTCGAAATTGAAGAACCACTACAGGGCCCACAGGCTTTCATTTTGGTTGAATCTCGTGCCCGATCTACATAAGCCCGGTTCCGACGACGTTCCTAGGTCGCATCATCTTTTGGACGCTGAACAGGTAAATCTATAATAAAATTTCAGTCTTTCCTCCTCCTCCTCCTCCTCCTCCTCCTCCCTTCTAACGTCCATCCTATAATCGATCGTTCGAACGTAACGATTTTCGCGTCTAATGTTTATATCGGTACGTTCGAAAATACTCGATGGGATCTTTGGACGTTGTTGTTTGACGAAAAAAAAAAAAAAAGAAACAAAAAATTGTTTTCTTTAACCGTCTAACCGTTTCCCTAAATCGTTCTTTAACTTTGTAAAACTTTGGAAATTTCAGGTACCACCGAGATTCATTCAAAGAGTACCAACGACCGCGCGTACGACTACGTCGGAAGTTACGATCATCGATAGGCCACAAAACGGTTCGACCGCGATACCGAGCGAATTAGCATTCGAGGATTCGACCGGTCAACCCGAGGATGGTTTTGCTGCTTACTCAACGGCATTAAGCGTGACGATAGCGATCGGTTGTAGTCTATTGATCCTGAACGTTTTGATATTCGCCGGGGTATATTATCAACGCGACAAGAGCAATCAGCACAGTTGTTCGAAGAAACGACAGGAGAACGGACAAATGCCTAACAATATATGCGGCGAGTTGGAAACGAAGACTGCCGAGAGACATCACATACAGCATATACCGCCCCCAGAATTTGCGGATTTACAAAACAACACTTGTCACGTACCGATGCCACCCCCACCACCGAAAAATACGAAACCGGGAAAGCCGACGCAAAATTTAATAATAAGTCCGAATCAATTGCAACAGGAAAGTCTGGCTATGTCGGCTGCCGGCACATTGAAGAAGGGACATAATCATCAACAACAGATCATGGAGGAACTGAGGGTTTGACTCTAGGAGTTTCTACCTTACCGATACGTACCCCGACGGTTCATTTTACCAACGAGGAACTGTTCTCGATAAAAGAGGGCCTATCGGTTAGGACGCTCGTACGAAATTCCACGCAAATCCTCGTCGATCTCTTTCTCGGATTTCGTGATAAACGACAGAAAAGAAGAGAGAGAGATAAAGATAGATAGAAAAAGAGAGAGAGAGAGAGAGTCGGAGTTATCGACGCCGATTATGCCAAAATAACGAAAAGCGACAGAAAGAAAAAAGGAAAAAAGAGGAAAAAGGAAAAAAAATGGGAAAAAAAGAACAAAGAAAAAAAAAAAAAGAAATTACTTAACGAAACAAACCGACTGTTTTCTACCTTAAAACTTAAAATTTTACCGACCAACTGCCGAAAATTCTTAGTATTCGATCGAGAAACTAATCTGCCATAAATCCGTAGAGAAAATGCCTCCAATCGTGATCGAGACTTTGACCTTTGGACCGAACGTTGTACGTACTTGAAACTTAAAGTTGACCCAATACGTCCGATTTAACGTTGCCAGTTCAAAGGTCGAACTTCTCACGAAACGACGATTGATATTTTTGTCAGTGCTGTTATTAAATCGAACGTACACGGACCGGGGTAATGTTTTACGTAAATAGATAAATACATACATACATACGTACGTACGTACACACATATGTAATATCGTTCCAACAGTCGCGCCTAGATTTTTAAATGGAGCGCGGTGTCCCGTCGCTTCGTTCTCTTAACGAGTCATTAAGCTCTCTGTAAATAAATAATCTCGCAAACATGTAAAATGCGTTAAAATATGAGCGGGGATAAATCGGAGATACGCGTATGCTGTGTATGAATCCTCATTGACGATGGATCATTGTAGGGAGTGATACGTTCGGTTGGGGGGGGGGCGGGCGGGGGTGATCGAAGGGGTTAATAAGTCCACGACGAAAAACGATCTGAAGAAAATGATGTCAAATTTAGATTATAGATCTTACGATGAAAAATGAAAATTTTCGTGTATATTAAAACAGCATATCTTACTGTACGCGTTTCCGATATAATCCCAAATGTACATTGTACATAAATATTCATCAATTTTGTTCATCGTTTAACAATAAAAATAGACTGACAATGGGGTTGCTCTTATTGAGTAACATCCTACCAGAAACGAATGAATGAATGGAGCAAACGTGAGCAAATATATATATATATATATATATATATATATATATATATATATATATATATATATATATATATGTATAAAATAAAAAAAAATGAATCATCATTCTCGAGGAGAAAGCAAAATCGAACTGCCGTCATCCGAGATTATAGTTCGCGTTCCGGTCGTCTGCATTTGAATAAAAATAAAAATAAAAAAATAAAAAGAAAGAATGCAAAAGAAATAAAATCGAAAAAAGTTCTCTCTCCGGTAGACAGTGAACGTCCGCCATGTTGGATCGATCGGTCAGACTGCCGACAGTACTGAAATCAATTTTCTATCAATTGTACGCGCCTTCTTTTATCTTCCTTTTTTTGTGTTCCATTTCTCTCTTCTTTTTCTTTTTGATTTCTTTTTCTTTTTTTACCCAAGAGATTATGCACACGGCGTTCGATCGATATTCGAAAAACACTAAACGACTAATTTATTATTCATTTAGATTATTATTACCGAAACTAAGGATCGATCGTGTAATAATAATAATAATAATAATATTATTATAATAAAAATAATAATAATAATAATAATAAAAATAATAATAATAATAAATAATAATAATAATAATAAAATAATAATAATAATAATAATAATATTATTATAATAATAATAATAATAAATAATAATAATAATGATACTGCCAAAGGGGAGGAAAAAAAAAAAGAAGAAAAAATCACGGGAAATACTTTTAGAAAAAAAAAAGAGAGAGAGAAAGAAAACGATAGGAAACCGTACTCTTACTAGCGAATAATTAGGTATTAAATTACTATGACCGAGGATTCAATCTGCGTTTACTGATCACCGTGACTACGAAGAACGAGTATTATCATTGTTAAATGTAAGAGAAAAGAAAGAATTTTCCAAGGGCAAAGGAGACAACGGGGTCGCGTCCTGTCATTTGCCGGTGCAACGAGTCGATTATTACATCTTCCTCCTTTCCGTTTTTTTTTTCTTTTTATTTTTATTTTTCTCAAGCCCTTCGATACAATATTGTAAATAATTGCGTAAGGATACGTTATTAGCGATTCGTTACATGCGAGGAGGTGGCGTCGGCGATGTTGTTACAGTGACAAAAATTAAAAGATAAAAAGATAGAGAAAAGATGCGAAAATGACGAAGAGAAAATAAGAGAGAGAGAGAGAGAAACGTTTAAATTAAAAAAAAAAAAAAAAAAAAAAAAAAAGGGTGACTTATCAAAATGTCTCATTCGAATTTGCCGCGTAACGATATAAAAATGAGACCAGGTCGTAGCACGTGACCAGGAAAACAAGAACGCTGGCGGTAATTTTAAATTTGTATATAATTGATATTATACATACAATAAAGTACGTAAACGATTACCATCATCAAATCGACGAATCACAATGAGAATAATAAACCGTTTCGCCGATTTTAAACGGCATATCTGATCCTCATTTGCGTTTGTAATTTAATCTCGTTAATATTTTAACATCGTTTCGAAAGAAATAAAATAGACGAGATTTTGTTTATAGACGAAGTCGAAGTGATATTATATGGTTATACATATTCTTGACCGCATCAAAATCCCCGTAAACAAAGTAAAACGATTTTGATCATTTCACTTTTCCTTCCTTTCTTTCTTTCCTGTTTTTTTTTTTTTTATTTTTATTTTTTACCCTCCTCGATCCCACCCTTTCTTCCTTAATTTTCCTCTTCTTCCTTTAGGGAGGTCTTCAATCTTTGCCATCTCTTTCGAGAAACTTTTTTTTACTCGGCGCCAGAATAGATATTCGACGAAATACAAATAAATCTCTTTTAATTTCACGAAATACATCGATCTAACGCGTTCCCACACATATCGATGAGAAGATAAGACAAGAAAAGAAAAAGAAAGAAAAAAAAGTAAAAAAGGAAACGAGGACGTGATTGCGAGGTAAGTGATTGAATTTATATCATTGCCGAACAGAAATCTTTATTTTCGTTCGTTTGAAGCTTCACTATTTTTAATAATAGGCGCGCGACATACATTTATGACAAATTTGCAAAAATTCTCTTGAACCGCCCTCTCTCTCTCTCTCTCTCTTTCCCTCTCTCTCTCTCTCTCTCTCTCTCTCTCTCTCTCTATCTCTCTATTTATCTTCGAACTAATACATACGGGAATTGCGTCTAAGACAATGGTACAAAAAGATCGATCATTATTATTTTTTGAGTTTTTTCTTCATTTCTTTTTGTATTTTTTTTTTTTTTTGTTCTGTTTTGTTTCATTTTTGCATTTCGTTTCTTCTCGCATTCGTCGTAATAGAGAAAGAGACGAGCTCCGCTCGCGAAGATTCCTTTGCGTTTTTTTTTTTCTTTATTTATTTATTTATTTATTTATTTTTTTTTTTTTCAATTTATCCCATGCACGAACGACGATTTTAACCATTACCCCGACAAATATTTTTTCCTGGCAGCACGTTTAAGAGTCGAAAGAAACGAAATGAAGGAATTACCAAGAAGAATAAAAAAAAGAAAAAGAAAAAAAAACTGAGAGAATGAAAGATTATCGAACGAACGTAGATGAGACATATTGGAAAAGTCGTGTCAGGTAATTGGTCAAAATCATCGCATTATCCTTTCACCCTATCGATATTAAATAATATTTCCCTTTATTTCCTTCGATGGACGAACGAACGCGCATGGAATAAAAATAAAGGTACGTATATATACAAAAAAGAAAAAAAAAAGAAGAAGAAACGAGTAAAAACAAATATTATATGTACATATATATATATATATATATAAAAAAAAAAAAAAATTACGAATTACGCGTGAACACTTTTAAACTATGGGAATTACTCATAAATGTCGAATAATAATAGTCGACTTGTTTCTTTTAACTTTTTGCCCTTTTTGCGTCTCGCCAATCATCACGCTAACCACAGAGAGAGATAGAAAGAAAGAGAGAGAGAGAGAGAGAGAGAGAGAGAGAAAGAGAGAGAAAAGAGAAAGTAAGAGAGAGATAGACAGAGAGAGAAAGAGAAAGAAGACAGAGAGAGAAAAGGAGTGAGACAGAAAGAAAGAGAAGATGTTTCAAATGAATCGAAATGATGGCGACTCGACTTGGAGAAATACGATTATTTTTTTTTTCTTTTTTTTTTCTTTTTTTTTTTTTTAACGAACTCCATGTCTTCCCTTGATGATCCCCTTTATCATTTTATTCTCCGATCGCGTTCGTTCGTCGTGATTCGCGCTAAAGCGGTGCGCGAATGAAAACGATCGTTAAATGTAGTACGAGTCCTAAAGTTTACAGGTGTAGGTACAATCGGTATTTACGGCTTCAGCTACGGCTACGTAGCTTAGAACAAGCTAAACGAGATAATCCGCGATTGCTACTCACTACTGCGTGTTCTCTCTTATTTTTTTTTTTTTTGTTAATTAATGTTATCATTATAATAATTATCATTATTATTATTATTATTATTATTATTATTAATGTTGTTATTTGATAATTTATTATTACTATTACTGTTACTTATTATGTGTTATTATTATTATTTATTATGTATTATTTATTATTATTATTATTATTATTATTATTATTATTATTATTATTACTATTATTATTTACTTCTTCTTCCTTTCGAAATTTCATTTGAACTGTAGCGATAAGAATAAACGATAGCAAATTCGATATTGTTCCTCGATGAAATTGATCCACTCCACGGTTTTCCTCTTTTCGAGAGATTTTTTTTATATATATATATATATATATATATATATATATATATATATATATATATATATATATAAATATGTATCGTAGAGCGAGATTCTTATTCGTGATTAGTGTAAATGCACTTGAGACGAACTGATTTAATCGTAATTACATTCGTTTTCTTCATTTAACATAAGAAAAATATGAGAAATGAACGAACCAATCGAGCTCGAGATCGCCAATTTGTAAAATAAATTTCAATTTTTTTCTTACATTCAATTTTTTCCTCGTAATTAATTAATTAAGTACCGAACCACTAGAACACGGGCTTACTTCGATTTATTTTCTTTTTTCACTCTTCTCGTCGATTCGTAGACTTTAAATTTGTTGCGCGTTGAAGAATCGAAAATCTCGATAAAAAAAAAATATAAATAAATAAATAAATATATAATCGAAGAAAAAAAAGAAAAATAATAATAATAATAATAATAATAATAATAATTGGTCTTACGCGTACGATGACAAGAGATGTATATTCTGAATTATCACGAAACGTTGGTACGATCGATGCGTTTCCTTTTCTTTTTCTTTTTTTTTTTTTCTTCTTTTTTTTTTTTTATCTTTGATAGCTCGTAACAAAGAAAATAGAGCAAGCGCAAAACGTCGATACTCCGACAAACGTTTATGAATTATCGTTAGTTTATGTTTCGAAAATTGAATTGGGCCCATCGCTATTTATTCGGGATCGTCACCGTATTTTCTAATCTCGTTATTTCCTTTCTCTCTTTCTCTATCTCTATCTCTCTCTCTCTCTCTCTCTCACTCTCTCTCTCTTGTTCTCTCTCTCTTCCTTCCTTCTCAATTTTAATTAATTAATCGCACTAATAACGCCGTACGATGACGTTCAGTCTCTTCACAATGAAACACAAACGGTATTGTTTAACCCTTTCGCATTCGAATCGCTTTTTAACCCTTTATAAGGACGATTACTATAACGATTCACTCTCTCTCTCTCTCTCTCTCTCTCTCTCTCTCTCTCTCTCTCTCTCTCTCTCTCTCTCTCTCTCTCTCTCTCTCTCTTTATCTATCCATCTATCTGTCTTCTGATTAACGATCAAGAAAATCTCGCATATCACTTAATTCAGGCCGCGTAAACTTTTTTCTTTTTCTTTTGTTATTATTCGTATTTTTCTCTTTTCTTTTCTTTTATATTTTTGCTTTCGTTTTCGCGTTCTCTCTCTCTCTCTCTCTCTCTCTCTCTCTCTCTCCTCTATAAAGGGTTTAGCGCGTTGAATCGAACGAGATCCATTTTGTAAATCGATCATCGTTTATCGTCAAGCCTATTTTACACGCGTCGCGATTCACAACCTAATAAGAACAAAGATTGAGCCATTTTTTCAATTTAATTTTCGTATTTAAATACGAACGATCTACGAGCGTCGATAAATAATAAACGATTTACAATAACGGATTTCGTACGACGGATCGATTAAAAATGGAATCAAGTTATTCGTTCGGAATGTTACCGTTTCACAAAATGATGACGCATCGTGACACATCGTACATACATATATACATACATACATACATACATACATACATACATACATACATACATACATACACAGGTACATATACATACATATCCATGTATGTACGTTGCGTACTATAAAAATTCTATTCCCATCCGGAGGTTCCTATATCTCTCGGCGTACGTACGTAGAAAATACAATTGAACGGCGAATAATCGTTTATATATATCCGGTTTTAATGTTTATCATTCTGAATATACGGAACGCGACGTATAATATATTAGATAAGGATATTTCGTGAAGTTTACGACTTCGGTATTATTTTTGTTTTTTTTTTTTTCTTTTTTTCTTTGTCGTCAGGACCGCATTTACCCATACGCGACGCATTTTAGGCACATTACCTCGCTCCCAATAAGCCCACGCATTATCGAAAGCTTACTCCATGTGCGAATGACGATGTAAGAGAGAGAGAAAAAAAAATAAAAAAGAAAAAGAACAGCCCAGTAGATTTGTTAAAACCACGCGAACCAGACGAAACGAAGTAGAGAAAAAAGATAAAATACGGATTGGGAGAAGAAAAGATAAGAACGAAAAATGAAAGGCGTACGAATTTGATTCAACCCAAATAGACTTGTTTTTTCTTTCCTTTTTTTTTTTTTTTGGTTTTTTTGGGTGGTTTTTCTTTTTTTTTTTTTTTTTGTTTTCGTTGTAACCACATAAACGACGTTGCGCCGTTTGTTGGTCATTCGAAAAGGTATAAATGCGACCCTGTTAATCGTGCAACGACGTACTCTCTTGTTATTTATTATCCAGTGAAGATTCTAACAATGTAAGTAATTCTAATTGCTATGTGTGTATTTAAGATTCGAGTATGTAATATATTCAAATACGTATCGACAACAACACTCACACTACTGCGCGTAGGATAATTTATTTATTTTTTTGTCTTTTCTTTTCTTTTCTTTTCTAGGCGAAGTCGCGTACAATGTTATTTTTTATTTACGATGAAGAAGAGCACGAGGAAATACGGTTTGTGTAATAACTCGCTTGATTCCATCTCTAACGGCGATCATGTTGTTCTCTCTCTCTCTCACACTCTCTCTCTATCCTCTTAATTTTTTTTGTTCTATTTTCTTTTTTTCTTTATTAAACGAGAAAATGTCGAGAAAACGTTTATAAAGATCGCTTATACATTATAGATCCTCGAACAACCGTTGTGAATATATATATATATATATATATATATATATATATATATATGTATATGTATATATGTATACACACACATATATATATATATATATATGTATATATGTATGTGTGTATGTATGTATGTATGTGCAAGGTGGTCCCCGCGTTTACTAACTATAGTTTTTCAGTGTTACAAATTGTTTGTTCCTTTTTTTTTTCATTTTTCTTTTTCTTTTTCGTCGAAAGACACAATAAGGCTGATATCAGTTCTCCTTTCTCTCAGTTTTTCTTTTCTCCTTTTTGTATAAAAAACGAAAACTTCTTCACCGCATTCATCGTTAATGGCTAGGAAGGAGGGGGTGATCCTTAAAATTGACATAACAAATTTCAATGAAAAAGGGAATATAAAAGATTTTTTGGAGAAATGTTGGAGAATGCGTCAATTGATTTATACACGCAATTGTTTACATTGCGACAATGTCCCGGTATCAGTTTAAATGACAACCGTGCTGTCATTTAATGTAAAAAAAAAAAAGATCAAATCGAAAGCTATCACGAGTTTTAATATGAACACGATTTACAACGCTTTAACGCGGGGAATCACCTTGTGTATATATGTGTGTGTATATAATATATATATATATATATATATATATATATATATATATATATATATATATGTACTCAACGAATAATAATTTCGAACTATAAATAATCGGCAACACACTTTCAATCATTTCGTTAAATTAAAAATTATATTCGAATTGTTCATACATACATATATATATATATAACTACGATCGAACGATCGCACGTTAAGCTTCGTTATTTCTTTTTGTTGTTGTGCGTGTGTCGAGTGAACGTTAACTTTGTTTTCTATTTAAGGAAAAAAGAAATGAATAATAATAATAATAATAATAATAATAATAATAGTAATAATAATAATAAAGAAATAAAATAGAGACACGTAATCAACACGTCGAGAGTATCATTAACGAAGGAACGATCGATCTTTGTCGAATTTTCGTTATCAAGGTCGTGAGAATACGCGCAAGCATAATTGACTTGGCCGTATTCTCTCGCGTATTACGCACGAAATCTGCAATTTTTTTGATATGTCAACGTAAGTCGAGTCGTATTGCTCGGTTACGTGCGTAGAAAGAAAGAAACAAAATAATAATAATAATTAATAAAATGGTCGTTGATATCTATTACGAAAAAAGAAAAATAAATAAAAAAAAAAAAAACAAAACAAAAAAAAAGAACCCCTCGCAATTTTGACTATTTATATCATAATACATCATGACCTTGTGAACGCAAATTTGACCAAGAGATCCTTTAACGCCATATAACTTTTCAATCGATCGCCGTTACGAATTTCGATAGAGGAAACTCTGCCATTTTGTTAGTTTCTTTCTTTCTTTCTTTTTTTTTTGTTTTGTCTTTTTTTCATTATTATTATTATTATTATTATTATTATTATTATTATTATTATTATTATTATAATTATTATTAATATTAATATTAATATTTGTTACGCGGGACCTAACGACGCAAATAACGACGCACTAATTATGAAGCCTCCTTCTCTCTCGTCGTATATCTTAAAAGTGCGATTTCGATAATACGACAATACATATTTCATTTTATCACAATATCAAATTAAACAATACAAATAAGTTCACAGAGGCTGATCGAGTATAGTGTTGTATTTATAATCGAGAACATCTTGTGTGCCATTAAAACGCATATTGGGCGACGATGTGCGTAGACATCAGAAGAAGCCGGCCAAAACTCTCGCAAAAATCTTAATTGTTAATGCGCGATCTCTTATCATTTATTCATTGATTTATTTATTTATTTATTTAATTCATTCATTTATTTATTCATTTACTTATTTATTTACTTATTTATTTATCTTTCTTTTCGTTTCCTCTTTGCTAATATCTTCGTCGTTCTCCATCTTTCTTTCCTTCCTTTCCTCCTTTCTTTTCTCTCTCTCTCTCTCTCTCTCTCTCTCTCTCTCTCTCTCTCTCTCTCTCTCTTCCCCCATCATACCTCCCAACCCTCCTTTACTTTCTCGCAGATCTCGTTTTCCTTATCCGTCGGCATAATGTGACCCGAGGGTTTATTACTTCTTTCTTTCTTTAATTTTTATTTTTTTTTTTTGGCCTTTTTTCTTTCCTTTTTTAAATTTTTTTTCCTTTTAATTTTCTTTATCTTTTTTTCTTCCTTTTTCTTTTTTATAATTTTTTTTTTCTTATCCCCTTTTACTACCACGCCTCTCTCGCGTTTATCTTTCAATTATGTCGGGGGCAGTACAGCACGGCACGGCACGGCACGGCACGGCACAGCACAGCACAGCACAGCACAGCACGCCGGATAAAATCGTTCAAACGCCCAACTCCCTAGCAAATGCAGCCGCTCTCGCCCTCCGACTCGGAGCCGTTCTGCATCGACGATTGATTCTGCAAATCGACAGCTGCTTTTGTGTGTTAAGGTGAGTATATATCTCTCTCAGGGGCATCGCGTGTGGTGGATGAGAAGAAATCGAGTCGCTTGGAGGGAAAGAAGAAAAGTAAAAAAGAAAAAAAGAAAAGTAGGACGGGAAAAGAAAAAGAGAGAAAGAGATAACAAGAGGAGAAGAGGAAGAGGAAGAAGAAGAAGAAGAAGAAGAAGAAGAAGAAGAAGAGAAGAGAAAGAAATTGAAAGAAGACGCTCTTCTTTCGTGATAAAGAGTCACGCGAGACCCTTGACATTGGGTCCGATGACAACAACGCGGTCGATGCGACACGAACGGGGGTTGCTCGAGGGGTGTGTTGGCTTATCCGATAAATTTGCAACGAGCTAATTTAATCTAACGACGGTAAGCTCGTTTCGAACACGACATCCGTTCGATCCGATCAAACGCGCGGCGGTAAAAAATATTTCGTATTCTTGAAAACTTGTCGCCATTTCGTACGTTAATTCCTCGTAATCTAACGAACGTCGCTCTCTTTCTTTTCTTTTCTCTTTATTTCTTCTCTTCTCTTCTCTTCTTTTTTTTTTTTTTTCTTTACTTTTCTTGCTGGTTCTTTTCGTTTTTTTTTCTTTTTTTTTTTTTTTTTTTTTTTTTAATGAAAAAGGTGTAATCGATTTTTCTTTTTTTTTTTGTTTTTTGTTTCTTTTCTTTTCTTTTCTTTACTGAATCACATACACGAACACAATTCTTACGTTAATAATTACAAGCGTAGCATTGGTTTCGAGATATCAGCGAACAGACGTATTCGTTACCACGCAAAAAACTAGAATTGTGTTATTTGACGATAAAGCGTATAAAATATAAATCGTTCGAAAATTGGGACGGAAAGTTCCCTATAGCTTTACTAGTATATAATGTAAAGTTTATAGTTTTACAAAGCACCGTAATTAATATTTTGCATGTAACGCCTTATATCAGTTTTTTTTTCTTTTTCTTTTCTTTTTTTTTTTTTATACAGGTAGATATACACGATACAAAAGCAAAATGCACTCTGTGTGTCAGTGAGAAGATTAAAAAAAAAAAAAGGAAGGAAGAAATAAAAAATAGAAAGAAAGAAAGAACCACGACCTTCACTAAAACTGCAAATCAATGAGAACGTGTAATTAGGAAAAATGGGAATATATATATACATACATATATATATATATATATATATATATATATATATGTATGCAAATGTATGTATGTATGTATGTATACACATATATTTATGTGTATATATATATATATACACATAAATATATATATATATATATATATATATATATATATATATATACACAATGCGAATGATAAGAAATCATTGTAAAAAAATAGGCAGGTAATCTTTTTTATATAAATTAAAATATTACAATAACAGATATATTAACAAAAGTGACATTGAAATAGCTAGCTAATATAGTCGTTACGTTTATCCATATAATATGTATGTCAGTTGTGATCGGTACGTATATTTTTGACTCTAAGTTATTTTTTTTTTTTTTAAAGCACTCATTGATCTCGTCATATTTTTCCTTTTTCTTCATTCTCCTTCTTCTTCTTCTTCTTATCGTTATTATTTTTTTTTTCTTTTTTGTTTTCTTTCAATAAAATTACTTCAGTCAGTAAAGTATTTTAATGCACGATCAATGCTCGAATTAAAAAACAAACAAAAAAAAAATGCAATTAATTATGGACCGTACAATCGATCGACGATAGGGACCGGTCGTAGCGCGCGATAAATGTTCATTCTGCGAGCGAAGTTAATCTTAAATAATAATAATTAAAAAAAAAAAAAAAAAAAAAAAAAAAAAAAAAAATAGAAATATCGATACAAAAAAAAGGAAGAGGTACCGCTCTAACTACTGACGATGGTTCGTCGAAAGCCCCGTAAAAAAAGAAAAATAAAGTCTTACGGCGAGTCTCTTTCGCGTACCTCCTCTCTCGTCGACTCTAAACTTAAATGTACAATTCAAGTTCTTAAGTCTCTCTCTCTTTCCCCTTCCCCCCCCTCCCCGCTTTCCCGTTCGTAGAGATTAACAGGTAGAAATAAATTAGCAAAAAAAAAAAAAAAAATAGTAGACGTACGAATAGCATTATTGCTGACAAACTGAAATAATATGTTAAAAATCTCTCTTTGATTAGAAACCTGCGGCGGCGTGTAAAAGACACTACTATATATCGTGACTGCATTTACGCAATACATAAATTTGTTGCTCGAAAAATCATTATTCTTTCGTAATAAATCTGAAAACTCTTTCTACCGATGGTGCACGACACCATGCATCAGCCTTCAAACATGCACACAGCGCTACCTATAATACGAATTCTATATAACGTACAAGTTCGGACAGTAAAAATCTTCGAATATATTGCTTATCGATATTACCAGTAAGTACATTCAGAAACTTGAATTTTTTTCTCTTTTTTCTTTTTTTTTTCTTTTTTTTTTTTTTTTCTTTTCTTTTCTTTTCTTTTCTCTTTCTTTACGTAGACAATTAACGTGTATAATAAAAACAATGAGAGGAGAGAGAAACGAAAAAAAGAGAAAAAAAAAAAAAAAGAGAGAGAGAGAGAAAGAAAGAAAAATAGGACAGAAAAGGAAAAAAGAAGCATTGCAGAATAAGATCATAAAATTATGTCGTGAATAGTACTTACGCGATAAAAAGCCGTGATTGAAAATACTTTAAATAATACGGGATTATGATGGAAACTACGATTTACGAGTATAGCTACAAACATTATTGTGTAAAAGCAGTCCGCTTAGGCTATTCAGTTCGCTTAGACTGTTTTCGCTATCCTTTTACCAGCCAATATCATTACCATTTAAATACAGTGCTCTCGTTTTTCACATTATTCAGATGCATTATAAATGCTGCGAAAAACACAGACCAAAATATCATTGTCTCCTAATGTCCTAAAATAAGATTTTAATTTAACTTATTTCAATGTATCCTGTCTACCATTAGGCCGACGGTGGCTTTAACATGCACAACTGCTCTCCGATGCTTTGAGTTCAATTGGTGTGTCCTTCAGAACTACCTCTTGCACTACAGGTTTTAAAAAACACATTAAGGAAAACACAAAAAAGATAACGTAAACAAATTGAAACACTTCTGTCTGAAACAAGAGCATTAAAAATGAATATATGGTGAAAATTATATTGAAATAATGAATATAAAGACCAAAACAAAGCCTCTAAACCAGAAAATAATAGTAATATCCAATGAGAAATATATTCTACATGTTTATAGAAAAAAACAAATAATAGTAATAATAATAATAATAATAATAATAATAATAATAATAATAATAATAACAATAATAATAATCTTTATATACCAATAAATAAATTATTAAACTGGAATATAATATAAATAACTGTTGAATGTACCAATACTGTAGTCAAAACTGTAGACACATACCAGATAAATATAGCTTTGTGCTTATAAATAGGCCACAATTTTTAAATAATCTTACACGGTATTATAACTTTAATAAATGTTTGATTAAGAATGTTTGTTAAACGTAAGTACATATATGTGAAAAAATTATGTAACACAAAAACAAAATAATTGAACTGTAACAAAAATGGAAACTATACTTGCGGCAATGAGTTCTGAGAATATAATGGATTGTGCATAATGTTTATGTATGTGGGGAAAAGAAAATTTTGATGCAGCTAAATGATTATAGCATGCAAGCATGGATACTAAATATCTTACAGAAAGGATACTGTCTTCGGGAGGTTTATTTTCAGTGGAATCCATGCCGGGTAAAGCTGCTGCTACTCTTCTAAATAGCTGGAAAAAAAGAATCGAAAAATTAATGTTAGAACTTAAATCACAAAAGTATGATTAATAAGTATCAAATAAATGGGAATTAATGAATACATATTGTTCAAAGTATATATATTCATATAAATATATAAACATACATCATAAATATTAATGTAGATATTAGCTGCTATGTGTTAGAGTTACCTGTTTAACATTATATCCAGCCTTAGCACTAGTTTCAATAAACATCACATTTAATTCTTTAGCTTTTCGTTCGCCTTCTTCCGTAGAAACCTGCCTTTTATCACTCAAGTCTGTTTTATTCCCTACTAGCATGATTATAACATCACTTCCTCTTTCGGTTCGAACGTCATCGATCCATTTGGATGTTTGATGAAACGAATTAGCATCTATAAAAATATACAATGACATAGAACTATCTAAACGATGTCCAAAATCTACAAAGAACTTACTAGTTATATCATAAACAACAACTGCAACTGTAGAATCTCTGATATAGCTAGGTATTAAAGAACGAAACCGTTCTTGACCAGCAGTATCCCACAGTTGTAATCTCACTGTTCTGTCTTCTAGATACATAGTTTTACTTAAGAAATCTATACCTATTGTAGCCTGAAACAAAGTAAAAAAAAAAAAAAAACGAAAAGCCATATAAATACAACGAATGGAATTATCGAATAAAAAGAAAAATAGAAAATTTTTTAATAATCTTTGTGATATTTATACAGAGTACTTTATAATTCATTTAAATAAATTTGCATTAATTAAATGCATAATACATGAAATTGACACTTGATCATTTCTTATCTAATAGATTCTTATAAAAACCTATGTTTTATATTATATTATCTATGTTTAATGAAATAAATAAAATTTTGTATATTACTCTCCATTGTGGATATTCCACCGCACAAAACTTTTCAATACATGATTGAATCAATATGAGATTTTTTATATAATTGACATATTTATACCCCATATCTAACTTATACAAAATTATCTCTAAATCGTATTTTTTCTTCTTTCAGTTTTTAAAAATTATAAAAAATTAGATAATTTAAATATTTATCTTGTACCTGATACGTGTTGTCAAAGCTGTCATACATAAATCGTGTGATGAGAGACGTTTTACCCACTGAAATAAGAAGAAATTTTTCATACAAATGTATGTAAAATATTGAATTGTTTTATATGCTTCAAAAGGTTTATTAATTTATTAGGACATAAATATATACATATATATATATATATATATATATATATATATATATATGATATGTATATGTATATGTATATTATATATATATCAAGAAATTAATAACATGAAAATGTTAATAAATACATTCATGTATAATTTATGATTTAGTATAATTAACATATTAATAAAAATAATAAATATATAAAGGGTGCAAAAAAAAACAAATATGTTGAACCATATGAAACAATATAGACGAAAAAAATTTGTTTAGACTTGATCCCATGACATGCAAATTATATCTGTTAATTAGTATACAAGTAACTCTAAAAAAAACAGTAAACTCTGTCTTATATAATAATCTTAGAAGAATCTTAAACACTTCAAATATAACATTTTCATACCCCAATAAAGATCTCGTTACTATCGGCGTTCCACATCGTTAATAAAAAATTATTAATGCCAAACATAAATAATATATTTTCGATTAAGAACAATGCGACATAATAAAAATTCAAATTAATAAGGATGTGCGTGTTTTTAAGCGAATAAATAAGATATGTACATATATATCGACATAATAATATTCCAATAGAAAATTTCAGGAAGGGATGAAACGACAGAGACGCCGATTTCGATTGCGAGAAATAAACTGTTGGCCGCGGTCAGAAATATTGATCCATAACCTAGAACGGTCCTTGAAATTAATACGATTTGATTTTCGCTTAATGTTTCTTATAGGATGATATAAAGGAACGAGCAACGTTATAATGTTATATATACATAAAATGCATGTATTCGATATTGATCCGAAAAATCAACGGAAGTGTGTGCGAAAAATATCTACTACTTACCGCTTTGCTCGCCAAGAAAGACGAGCTTGAATTTACGCAGTGGGTTTCCGAAATCGCCCGAGGATGACATCTTTTCTTCGTTACTGTTCGTACAAAACTACGGGTTAACTCTAAGGAGCACTTGGAAACTGTTTAATCGTCGTAGTTAGTCATTAATGTTCGCGAAAGATCATTTAACTTTTGACAGATCCTGAAGCCACTCCTTCCTTCAATCGCGGGGTAGCCACGTTTAACTGGGAAGTGACGTCATTGGTCAATCGCGGATCATGTAGGATTAGTTCGCTCGATTCGTCTCAAGATGGCGCTGTCGAAACAGTGTTAGTCGTTTGAACGATTATAAGAGTGAATTCCTTTTTTTTCCTTTTTATTTTTACATTTGTATGAAAGACGTGCAAGATTCGTTAATGAATTTTTTTTTTTTTTTTTTTATTGTCACGGATTATTTCTCGAATTAGATTTGAAAAGAAGAAACAAAAGAGAAAAAAACAAAAAAAAAATATATACTAATAACACGATTAAACATCGTTGAAATAAAATCTTTTATTTTATCAAAGTATTTTTCTAAAGTTTTATAATATAAAGTTAAAACTACGTTTAAACTACTATAGAGTGATAAACACGTTACAATTCAGTCGCGAATCTAAATCTAATAATTTACGGAAGCGCCCAAAATTAAAAAATTCTTCCTGGCAAAACCTATGTAATTTTATTTGCATGTTAACACATGTTTGTATACAGATATATATATACATAGATATATATATATATATTTGACTTTACAAAAATTAATTTTACCTAATATATATATATGTGTGTATATATATATGTATATATATATGTATATATATATATATATATATATATATATATATATATGTGTATATATATTTTAATACAATTATATGTTAATTATTCCACACAGCCTCATATGCGTCCTTTGTATATAGGGTCAGTCAATCTAATGTTCATACTTGAAACACATTTCTCTCTCCATCTTTCTTCTTATTTTTTTTTAAATAATTCTAAATACGCACAAAATTACGGATACAATGGTAGAAAAACTTCATAATTTTGTTTCAGAAAGGGCATTTTCCTTTTTGTATTACTTAACAGTTCCTTTAGATTTTATCGTATTAAAAAAAAAAAAGAAAAAAAAAAAAAAAGAAAGAACAGAAACGCTCGGATACAAAATTTAGTTGACTCACTCTATATACAATAATGTTTCTTTAGGAATTAAAATCTACCGACGATTTCTATTATTGTTATTGTTGTTGTTATTATTATTATTATTATTAATATTGTTATTATTATTATTATTCCTTGCATTCCTATAAGGATCCTCTATTACGATAGAATTGCAAATTAAGTCATAACCCGTTCTATTAAATCTAAAGAAAAATACTCCGAAACAAATAGGAAAAACAGAAGATAATATTAATGTTTTTATTACAGCCCGGCCAAATGCCAGTGGAAAGCCTAAATCAGTTCCTGGCTGAACGTACACCACGTCCGGATCGTCCGCACGTTCCGCTGGTACCACGCTTCGACACTGAATGACTCGTAAACCCATTATAGCTTTTCCCGGTGTAGTACCACCCACACGACCGTTCATTCCACGTTGAAGCCAAAAAGCCTAAAGTATATTTTCATATTTTGTAATATATATATATACATAAACAGGTAAGACAAGATTTTACAAATCTATAATACTAAATTTTATATTCTCTCTCTCTCTCGGACTTACCTCAAAAATACACACTATTATACGATTTATTATTTCCAATAATATAGTCCCATACGTTACTTCTATAGTCATTTTATATTCGATAGGTAGATTCGTTTGTAATATTTCGGTATCCTCTAAGCCTCTAAAATTAAATACATATATACATATATATACATATACGATAAATATAAATGACATCGAACAGAAATATAAACATCGATAAAATGAGTAATTGGTTAGAGAGAAGGACGTGCAGCATGCATTTAAACCATTCGTAGTTATGGATGCACGATCGAATACGTACATAAAATCAAAAAAGTCGATGATGACGAAAGAAATAGAAATTCTCAAAAGAAACAACATTGCGGAATCTATGAATTCTGCGGCCAATCGTTTCCATACTGGTGGTATGCGAAATTCAAAACCTGTAAAAAAACATATTATTCTTACAGACTGTACAATACAATAACACGTCCAGTGATAATGACGAAGATGTAGATTTCAAAATTACTGCATGTCTACTAATATCTTACAGGAACATATTAATTTCAATTTAAGATGCCAAACATACATACACTGTAATAAATACTGCAGAGATTCAAAAACATTTATATAACATCAGTTGTTTCTTTTTTTTTTATTTTTTCATATATATAATTTAATGCAGTATTTTTGTATCAAAAGCACGTATAGTACTAGCTGAACCTCTGTTGGAATGTGATGCACACGGGTGTTATCGTTATGACCTTCTACCTTCAGCTTCAGCCGGTCGAAAAAGTGCTCCCGGTTCTTGCGGTCCTCTTTGTCTTTGATGATCATTTTGCTGCTGAGGTGGAGTCTCGGTAACTCTTTGTGCACTTGTCATTGTCTGATCAGAAGGGCCAAATGGTGTAGCACCTGCAATAATATTTATCCAAATTTTATACAAAAATGTTTTCTTATATTTAATAATAATTATTATTCAAATTACCATCAAGAGAAATTGTAAAATATATATTTTGTATGAAATCAAACCTGATATAGGATTTAAAATTTGATTGGACATCACATAATACGGGAACATTGCAGCAACGCTTTGCCAAACGTAAGCTTCTTGTAACCATTTTTCCAATTTCTTAAAGTATTCAGAACGTTCTTCGGCTGAACTCATTTTTGATTCATTTTTATCTTCTTTCAAACTCTCTTCATTTTGATCTTTATTCTTCTTGTTTGCCATTTTGAACTTTGTAACAATACAAAATAAATACGATATTATTAAATATAAATTATATAAATGAATACAAGGTATATATATATATGTTGTTTATATTGTAATAATTTTTTATTTTTATCATAATTGATGTATTAAAAAATTAAAAAGCTCTTTAGAAAAGTCTATAAAATGAATCGAATCATACCAAAATGTCAGTCACACTTGTGGATAAATTAATAGAAAATTTTAAAAGATATTATTATATTATATCAATTAAATGATTTTTCTTTCGCGTGTCACATAATAGATATATACCGAGACCGACAAAGTTATCACTGGCATATAACTGACGTGTTTAAAATTAAGTGGACAAATAAGTCAACATATCAACGTTTACACAACCTTCAGAAAAAAATGTCAATATGTTATACATAAACATGTAATGATAGTTTCTCGTAACACTTACGATTAGAAGACGACTTTATAAAGCGCTACGAGACAAGGAGAAAATTCTATACAAATCGTATTTTCATTTCACGTTATTATAATAAAATTTATAAGATTCTATTTAAACATGGAAGAACAGGATCATCGTGCGTCATTTTATTTCATGTCACGTTTCCTATATTTGTAAGAAAAAAAAAAAACGAAAGAAAAACCCGTAATAGTTGTATTAAATTCCATTATCCAATCACGAGAAGTAATTTGGCAGTATCTCGACGCTCATTGGTCGCTTTCAAATTCCATGGTGAATCGTCGTATGCACATCGAAAATATCATTGGTGGAAAGGTTAGTGAGATTGAATTGACCAATCAAACAAGACAACTTCCAATGTGTCAGACACTAACAAAACACGAAAGGAAACTGTTTATTCTGTCAACAATAAAATATTGTAATCTTTCGGAGATATTTACGATACTATTGTTCGTTAAATTAAAACTAAGGCTGAAGTCGCGCGATAATTGAAAACATGACTTTAATCGTAGAGTGCGAGAACCTTTACAAGTACGTCACTATGAAAGTTTCTTCTACATAGTTTCCAATACACAGCGCAGTACGGCGTCTGCAGAGAGGCGCTAGTCTCTCAGGACATGACGTATTTGGAATAGTCGTGCAGTAATCACAGTCGGAGTGTGTTTCTGACGAACCGCTTCATCGTAATTTTCACATTACTGAGATAAGTGAGGGACGAAACATCGTTATAAGCGATTTCGTGTTGGTGTCGAAGTAGAAGGAAATAAAAAAGACGGTAAGAAAACAAACTATTCACGACAGTGAGTTTTATGAGTGACAGTTGATTGAGAATACTCGGGGAAAGGGGTGTGGGCCGACTGAACGCCAGAAAATATTAGGTAAGCCTACTATGCTCTCTCTTTATATTAACGAATACATATACATACATATATATATATATATATATATATATATATATATATATATATATAAATGTAATTTGTATTTGAAATATGTAATCAATGATTCATTCAAAATCAATGGTTATCAAATAAATTCAAAAAACAAAAAGCGGTGCTCATTTGAGGATTACTCCAATTCATTTGGTGATCATACAAATTTAGAAATTTCAAAAATAGTAATATCAGTAGTAAATAAATACTATTAAAACATTAATATTACTGCCATTCAAATTTCATACAGTAAATAATAAGTATATTCTTAGCGTATACAAAGTTATTTACTTGTGTCGTTTCAAACGCCGTATTAGATTATAACACAATGAGTTTACAGGTTTTGTCCGTTACCCATCGTTTGTTGTTTGTATCCTTATTTAAATAATTGTTGACGTCCTTTATACTAGAAATCATGAACGATAATAAGTACGAATTAGAACATAAGATTGATATTTTGGAAGTAATGTACAAAAATGTAAGGAGACAACTAAGACAACAACTTCAACGTAATGTAAAGATAAATATTAAATTTTATCATTAAATATATATATGTATATGTATGTATATATACAAATATATATCGACCGTAAACCGGTTTGACGTTAGAAGAAATATATATATCCGTGTGAATTAGTTCGACATCGAGATGTCTCTTGGTAAATATAAGACTTTGGAGAATCTTTAATGGTTAGAACGATAGATCAATTATATATAACCCCTCCTTTTCCACGAAGAGCTTTGTTTTTCTTTAAAACTTCTTTCCTTCCTCTTCCCTCTTCCTAGCCCCCCGATAGACTCCTTTTCTCTTTCGTTAAAAGTACACAAATTCGTATGAAGGTCTTGAAGGTGAATTTCTAAGAATACTAAACGGTTACGTGCTCTATTCCTCGCTGACACTGTAAACAATCATACGTCAAGCAAGAGTCGCAGACCCTCGCATTTCTATCGTGTTAAAACACGTACGTAGGTCGGTTCTCACCTTCCAAAGAGAAGAAGATACGAAATATACGATATAAATGAGTCCCTTGCGCGATTTGCATCACGTCGATAAAATATATATACCATCGTTATTATACGAAGGAACGAAATTAACTGGTAACTTACGATCTGAAAAAATCCTATTATTTACATTTATCGTTTTGAATAGTGACGACATCAACGGCTGCTCTTACTCCCTCCCTCCCTCTCTCTCTCTCTCTCTCTCTCTCTTTCCCCCTCTTTCTCTCTATCTCACTCTCACTCTTTCTTTTTTTCTTTCATTCCCTTATGAAAGACAAAGAAAGAGATAAACGTGTTCCAATCGAGCAAACAGATCATCGCCTCTAAAATATGCGCGAGATAGCTTAAACCTTATGTTTGCTGTATATATGTATGTATATGTGTATATATATATATATATATATATATATATATATTTGTGTGTTTCTCCAGCGACGATGCGCGAGCATTATTTTTACGAGACACTGTCTGCTACATCTCGTAGGGTGGGTGGGTAAAGAGGGTAGGAGGGTAAAGGGTCGTGAGTGTGAGTGAGGTGGGAGGGAGGGAGGGAGGTCTGGTTCGGCGAAATACCTTACAAAATTCATTCGGATGATTTGCGAGCTGTATCAAATTGCCGTAATCCCGTGAATATAATATATTGCGCGTTAAAGGTGTAATATTATCGCTGGCCGATTTATCAATAGAAAAGATATACGTGTAAAGTTATAATACGTACGATAGTAATAACTTCCGACCTTAATATCTATCCGCGACATTTTAGCGATCACCAATAACGTCGACGTTCGTATTTGATATCACGTGACAACGCGATCTAAGTATATATATATATATATATATATATCGATAATATAAGCTCTATTTAGATTTCAAGTACCTATACGTAAAGGACACTGTATAAGTGGATGAGTGTGTGAAATAATTTCAAGTAGTTTCATTAATAAAATATCGTGTAATATATATATATATATATATGTTTGTATACACAAATACAATATTATATGTCCTTCTATAAAACTGCAGTATATAATATATATCGCATATATCAGGTCGGTATATATTACTTGATATACGTACGTAGATATTTCCCCCCTAAAAAATATATCACCCTCGATCGTTTGCCCTTTTTTTTCTACGTACACACACGTACGAACATACATACATACATACATACGTAAATACATACATAAATACGTCGAACTCGTAATATCTATCTATTTGTAAAAATTATTGGAGCATATTTTCTCGTTTTTGAAGCTTTTCAACGCTGTTAGATTCGCGAAGTTACTGTAAATCCAAGCAAGGGGTTTATAAGTGTCGCGTTAATGCTACGGATTTGATGGAGAAGAGACGAGTGAGTGAAGATCGTGGTATGTCGCGTCTAAAGGTTCAAAAGAGAGTTACGGAACGAGAGAGAGAGAGAGATAGACAGAGACAGAGAGAGAGAGAAAGAGAGAGATAATATAGGGAGTGACTGAAGGAAAGAGAGAGAGAGAGAGATAGAGAGACACGCAAAAGCTTTGAAATCGTGTGTTCTCAAAAGCTACGGAATTCTATATTCCGTTCTTCTCTCTTCCTTTCTGCATCGTACCGAAGAGTTTCGCCAGATACAAAGGCAGGCCGTGTACCTTTTCCGGGTAAAATTACAACGCCACGTTCGTTCTTGAGAATCGACAAACGCTTCTCTCTTTATATCTTTCACCCTTTTTTTCTTTTCCCCCTTCTCATTTCTCTCTCTCTCTCTCTCTTTTTTCTTCAAATCTATTTTCTTTCGCTTTCTCCTCTTGTCCCTTATTTTACAACACATTCTCGTTTATTTCTTTCAATTTTTCCTTCGTTTCTATCTCTTCTATCTCTTTTTCTATCTATTTTTTTTTTTTAGTAGAATTTTTTTTTTTTCCTTACCCCCGATTAGTTCCCTAAGAGTAAAAAAAAAAAAAAGGTCGTTTCACGAAGATTCGCACGTTTGTCAATTCAGTCTCTCCCCCCCTCCCCACCTCCCCCATCGTTTCGATCGTTCGGTCGAAATATGATTTTAATATCACCGCATGTAATTCAAATGTACGCATCGACACATTTACCGGTCGGTCTCATTGTCGGTGTTCGGTTATCGATCGATCGATCGATCGATCGATAGATCGATAGATCGATGGATCGACGGATGGATGGATCCGTAACACAGAGTTCCTCTAATGTATATAAATTACATAAACGGAACGTAGATATAGGAACTGAAATGTAGGATGAATCAACCTTAAAAAAAAAAAATAAAGGAAAAAACTCCTCATCCTCCTCGTCGAGGCGGAAAGAAACAAGAACGATCCTTTCACGATAAGGGGGATATTATCGTAGATTCGAGTTTTCTCTCTTTGTCGTCGTTACTGGATGCGGTCCGACGATTGCGCGGTGAACCACGTTAGATGTTTCCCCAAGCGAACACAATGGATCGCACTCGCGACTTCCGTTGGTGCTTTATTGGACGCGACGAGCTATAACGCTCGCTTATACGACACACACACGCACGCACGCACGCACGCACATATACACATGCACACAATACGATTCTCGTCCTCCTTCGCTCTTCGTAATGTTACAAATGTTATAATATTTTTTTTTTTGGTTTGGATAAAAATATCGATAGTAACTAGAAACTGGTGATTTGAAATTGCGCGCGGTAAATTTGAATCCAAAATGTCTGACCGTGGATTGGATGTTCTTTAATACAAATATTTTTATAATTAAATATTTGAATATGTAATGTAAACACTTGGTTAGAAAGTAACGAATCGGAGATAGAAAGAGAGAGAATATTTTTAAATCGTAATTACGATTCGTTTTGGTTCTTCGTAATGTCACAAATATTGATGATCTTCTTTCGATAAAAAATATCGATACTATTATAGCAATATTCTAGAAATTACGGATTAAAAATTCCACTGTATAATATATCTTTGAATAAAAATTTCTAATGCTCGTCGGACGTTTTTTTTAATACGTACGTCGAAACGTTAATATTTGTAATGATTTATTCCGATTTCTTAATGCCTATGTAAAATAAATGAATGCTTGTTTAGAAAGCAATGACAGAGGAGAGGAGAAAGATGATACTACTATATTCGAATACTTTTGAATCGGTAATTCGTGCCGCGTCAAATTCTCTCGGCGCAATTTTATTCTCGTCGATGCGCTATGGCGACCGACCGATCGATCAATCGTACGTACATTTTCATCGCTCGACATCCTGCAATATTTTCACGGCGAGAGATCAGGAAAGGAGCGAGGTATGCAAAGCGTCCGATATGCTTTGAATTTTAATACCGGCAAAAGTGGTTCACCCTTCGTTACTCGATATGCCAATGACGCGAATTATACGTATGTACATACGTGTATATGTGTGTGTGTGTGTATGTGTGTGTGTGAAATGCACACACATATACTTATACACAAACAACAAGACTCAGCTTATTCCAGGCGGAGATCCTTACTATAACGTGACAAATGAATGTTTCTCGGTGAAGGTTACATTTATTTTCTGCGAAAGAACGAGAAAAGAGAAATAATAGCTTCAATTATATTGCATTTTCCTCTTCGTGTCATGAAAACAATTTATCTTTCGTCCGAACAATCCCCAAGGATGATCCTTCCTTCCTTCCTTCCTCCCAATTCCCTCCCCATTCCCTTCCACCACCGATCGT
This sequence comes from Dolichovespula saxonica, assembly GCA_911387935.1. NCBI lineage: Eukaryota > Metazoa > Arthropoda > Insecta > Hymenoptera > Vespidae > Dolichovespula > Dolichovespula saxonica. The sequence goes on along the minus strand of OU427003.1, from coordinate 5,927,154 downwards.
CGTTTTATCATTTTTCTTTTCGTGACTATTTAATTACAACGCTCATACTTAGCGAGAGAGAGAGAGAGAGAGAGAGAGAGAGAGACCTTTATTGTAATTTTTTCGACGCCCTACGGATGCACACACGCACACACACGCAAACACAAACGCACGCACGCAAGAGGTACGTATCTTCGTATAATTTACGAATATTTTGATTTCGCCATCGCATTACGTTTATCGTACATAACGTAATCGTTGATGAGAATCAATAATTAATTAATTAATTAATTGCAATACGTAAAAATAAATTACGCGATGCATACGTGAACAACATATACATACGAACGAGTAATACTTCCCTCGATGTGCGCTTACTGATTTCTTTTTTTTTTTTTCGTCCCCCCTTCTTCCTTTTCTTCTTTATTGTAACTTTTCCTTCTCGCGGTTTGCTGCGCACCAGCCATGACCTCTTTAATAAAGAGTAGCCTGTGCTTTCCGTAGTTAGAAAAACACTTGGCTTTACTCCTTGAAAACGAAGGAGGAATACGGAGCAGTAATGTACTGGCCGATCTAACCGGAAGATATTCGTCATTATTCCGGAAAGCGTTGCGCAAAGCAATGGAATTAATTGAAAGATCGGATTATCATCATTCGCCGAACAGCAGTCGAGTGTTTCGCTGCAATCAGAGGGTAAAAATCGTGTACGTATGGTACGGGATCGTTCGATCGTGAAACCGCTCTTATCGTCTTTCCCGTTTCCTCTTTCGTTTAATCCATTCCATTATTATGGATATACGATCTGCGATAATCATCGAAATTATTCAAAAAGTTTATATGATTGGGGCAAACGATTCTAATCTCTCTTTCACAACGTCGTATTAATATTAATAATTGTTGATATATATCCCCTGTTTTTTTCTTTCTTTTTATTTTTTTTTTTTTTTTGAAATAAAATGTACAGGACGAATCAAAAGTATCTAAAGTCAATGTCAAAAATCAATCGTTAAACTTTTTTCGAAACATTTCAGGTTTCCTTTTTTTTTTTTCCTCTTGAAAATATAAAACTATTATACGAACGGAGGAAATGGAATGAAAAATTGTTCTTGAAAGAAAAAGGGGAAAAGCGTAATTGATTAATTAAAAAAAAATCACGCAATAGGAACTCTCAACCCAACCTTTCCGTCTAATGTCGATGGAACGGGTGGGGAGGGGGCAAAAACATGGCTTCTGAACGCTCTTAAAAGGATTTTAATTACTCCGCGCTAAATAGAAAAAAAGAAAATATGTTATATCGAATAAAGGCAGCACTTCGCTAACGTCGTCGAGCGAATGTGTTTTGTTGTGTTGTGTTGTTCCTTTCGAGAGGTTATAACACCTCTCCTTTCTCCAAACAGCTTTTCCCTTCGATAACGATTACGAAGAAGTAAAGTGGTTTTCGAGTTGGCAGTCAAGCAAGAAAAGGGTGGGTGCTTGTGCCTGCCACAAAATCGATGTTAAAAGTAAGCCTAATGAAAAGGAGGGAAAATCCTATTACTTACTTTTCCTCCCTTCTCTGCTTACACCTTTTTTTATTCCGCGACTATGACGGCCATCTTGGAAAAGTGAGTTTCGTAAGAGAAGCTGCCCACCCTCCCCCTCCCCCCGGAAAGTTGATAGAAATAGGACGTACAACGGAATAGCGGGATGTTCGTTTTATTGTTATTATTATTATTATTATTATTTTTTTTTTTTTCTTTTTTTTTTATTCCTCTCTTCAATTATACGATTGCTCGTCCGTTTATCAAACGGAGAAAGTATTACTTATGCTTGTTAAAATTTTTAAAAGTCGATTGAAAAATTTCACGCTTTCAAAGAGAAACGGAGAGAAATAAAAACAATGTGTGTGTGTGTGTGTGTGTGTGTGTGTGTGTGTGAGAGAATAAGATGTGATCGTTAAAAAAAAAAATAAAAAAAAAATAAAATAAAAGGCCGAATATCCATACTCTCTCCGTTAAGATGGCGCCTCAAAGCAATGCGAACGATAATTGAATTTCGAACATCGCATAATGAACGAGCTATTCTTCCAATTACACGTAGCGCTTCGTAATTACGTTATCGCTACTCGCTTCTATTGCTCTCGAATTTTCGGTTCTGCCCGGGTAACGACGTAATACCAACGAGAAATTTAATTTCTCCCGTCTCGATGATCATGCCGCGCTACGCCTCCATCGCATTTTCATTCTTTTCCCTAAGCTCTCCCTCCCTCTCTCTCTCTCTCTTTCTCTCTCTCTCTCTCTCTGAAAGGTCAATTTGATGATAAAAAAAAAAAAAAAGAAAAAACTCGTATTTTTGTTATTATTTACAATAAATTGGAAAGACGTCATATGTAAATACATACGTCATATGATTTATCAGTTTCTTCAACGAACATGTTTTTCAACTTTTTTTTTATCACTAACCACGAAAGAGAAAGAATATATATATATATATATATATATATATATATATATATATATATTATATATTATATAATATATATAAAATTTGTTTATTTTCCATCATTAAGAAAATATGATTCATGCATGCATTTCATACAATAGAGAGGGATCTCCCGTTTGTTGTATAGATTTTATTTTCTTTTACATCGTAACGTTGATATAATTGTAGCTCGTTATATTTATTGTTTTAATAAATTTCCCAAAATGTTCTCCTCTCTCTTACGAAAACCTCATTTTATCCTGCGACGTTATTACAATGATAATAAAAATAAAGCGAAAATATTCGAAACAAAGCATGATAATCGTATATATAATAAAATTCATATATACGTATCTACATATTATTATATACATATTATTAACTAACGAATTCATTATTTTATCGTGCAACTAGGTCGTTTGACGTTAGTACGTACTTCTAGAGAGGCCTATGAATATACATTAATACATACATAAATATAAATTAAAGTACATAATTCGCGAGCGAATTTTCACGCTGGGAGAGAAAATTCTTGTGTTTATTTTTGGAATATTGGCTTACGTACGGTTAGTACGATTAAAATGTATTTTTCTTTCCTTTTTTTTTATTTTGTTTATTTATTTATTTTTTTTTCTTTTTTTTTAGCTCGCACGCGTTTAATGTAAAACGTGAGAATCTCTTGATTATTCATAAAGCGTGGTATACTGTCGCCATTTTGTCGTTTTCGAAATCTTATTTCGTTTCTTTCCCTCCCTCTCCCCCCCTGTTTTTAAATGTTATACAACGGCGTTTACGTATGTATTAGTCGGCGATCGGAGAAACTTATCGTGTCAATTAGAATTTCGAGTTGGTTCGAGTTTGCGTCATGTTTACCGAGAACGCAATCCTGACGCAAATCGGCCTTAACTACATTTCTCACTGTGTTCGTCACATTGCCCGATACTCTCTCGTACATAACTCTATTCGTTTGTCTCACGAGCTTCTGCCAATATATAAAACTATCTAATAAATACCCATTACCATAAATTTCCAAACTTTTCGCTCGTAAATGTCGAGAGCAAAAAAAATAGCGGTAGTAAGTAAATACGTGTATTCCTGCAAACACACGCGCGCGCGCGCGCACACATGCACATGCACAATACAATATGGCGGGTGGCTGTCAAACGCAAGGAAAGTTAGATAAATTGTGCATCATGGCGGTGGACCCTGACGAGAATTAAAATACTTTATAGGTAACTCTGTACGTACTTACATGAACAATATATATTATGTGTATGTGTATGCATATATATATATATATTTATATACATACATACATACACATAAATATATAAACGTATTATGCACGGTTGGGGTATACTTGACACTAATCATGGATCGTATATTATGCAGCTAAGTTCCATACCTGTTATGCTCTCCGTTGTGATGTAGACATCCGCATGCATTCCATAGCAAATATATATATATATATATATATATATATATATATATATATATATATATATATATATATATGTATATATGCATGTATTTATGTATATCTCTGTAAATGAAATACATGTAGCATGAGTTATTACTCATGCTTTTAGATCTCTCATTGAGAATATCATATTAACCGTTGTACTCCCCCATATATATAAATATATATACATATTAGTGAACGACATTCGGAACTCCCTTGAAAACTTTTGATCATCGATCATGACATTATCTATCGTCTATCTTTTGCAGTGTTACAATTAGTGGCTACGATTTCTCGTGCACTGAGGACTCGAATGAGTTAGGGGCCAGTTCGGGCCCCGGGATACGCGCTATGGACAGTGTGGACAGTGCTAACAGACGGCAGCCCACCCGTGTCTTTAAAAAATCCAGTCTCAATGGCAAGATCACTGTTTACATCGGAAAGAGAGACTTCGTCGATCATATTACCCACGTTGATCCTATCGGTAAAGAAACTTTTTATTTCTTAACTGTTTTGTAATAAAAATAACACATATACGATAGAAATAACACATATACGATAATAAACGATTAAAAATATATATATATATAAAAAAAAGGATAAATTATAAATTTTTATTTATACATTTATTAACATAAATTATAAACGTTACGATCGTACAACTTGATAATAATTTGAATATATATATATATATATATATATATATATATATATATATATATAATTTGATCATTATTTATGATCAAATGATGAAGTTGATCATTATTTAACCCTTTGCACTATAAAATTATTCTCATAGGCATGTTGTGCGTTTTGCTTCCCTTACTTTCTATTTTTGTTTTCATTCCTATTTTGTTTTCGTTGCTTTTGATATCTTATCTATTCTAGTACGTAAGTAGAAACGTATACTTGGAAATGTAATTTTGGAATAAAACTGTTTCCCCACTATAATTTGTCTTATTAATTAAATGAAGTGTCACGTGTCAGTAGTGACTCAAGAGCTCTAGAGAGAGAGAGAAAGAAAGGAAAAAATAGAGTTATCACGTCAGCTGAGATTATAGTGCAAAAGGTTAAATATAAAATTCTGAATTATTGCTTAACCCTTTTTGTGTGTGTATATATATATATATATATATATATATGTGTGTGTGTGTGTATGTATATATATATAAATTTTTTTCGTTGCAGACGGTATAGTGCTCATTGATCCGGATTACGTGAAAGATCGTAAGGTTTTCGGCCATGTTTTGGCGGCGTTTAAATATGGAAGGGACGATCTCGACGTGCTAGGACTTTATTTCCGCAAGGATCTTTATCTCGCCGCGGAACAGATATATCCTCAGGTGAACAGTTGTCAGCCACGCAGAGAGTTGACGCGTCTTCAAGAGAGGCTAATAAAGAAATTAGGAAGCAATGCCTATCCGTTCTACTTCGAGCTGCCACCGCATTGTCCGGCCTCGGTTACGTTACAGCCGGCACCTGGTGACAACGGTAAACCGTGCGGCGTCGATTACGAGCTCAAGGCGTTCGTTGGTGAAACTCAGGAGGACAAACCCCATAAAAGGTATCGTAATGGACTCCATTGAAAAAAAAAAAAAAAAAAATTTACTATTACAATCGCACGTTCGTATTAATAATCGGTCATTTAGGAATCGGTCTCTTATAAAATGATAACATCCTTCGTTACTTTTAATTTATTTTTTCTCGCGTTATAACAGATAAAGGATTCCATCTCTGTTTCCTTTTTATTTTATTCGTATTAATTTAATTCTTTTTTCGATCTCCAAGGAAAAAATTTTTTTCTAAAATGTTATATTTGTCCCAAAAATTTTTCATTCGTTTATTTATTTCCTTTTAATTGCATTTCGAATAAATATATTATTGAAGTTACCGTGAGAAAGGTGAACAAAAAGAAAAAAAAAAGAAAGATAAAGATTCGTTTTACTTTCCTTTCGTTCGTCATTTGTGAGTGTAGCACCTTTAAGATCGTGATAATCGATAAAGGTCGTAATTATACTTATTAACGATAAAAATATAAATCATTATTGTGAAGCCGTTCTCGAATATAATATATTAAAATGTAATTGGAACGTTTCATTCGTTGATCGTTGCAGAAATT
>OU427003.1:5908634-5916134 GCA_911387935.1 Dolichovespula saxonica | reverse complement strand
ACGCAATTACGATTTATGAGCCTCGCTTTTCATTAGATGTAACAACGGATAATCTCTCGAAATAGTATCACGTCGTGCGTTATATTATAGCAAGTATATATCCATCAAACTGAGTTATATTATTTTAGCGAGCGGGAACGTCGGTAAATTTATCCGAGAAACGCTTTAAAGATATTTATTAATAATAATGATTATTATTATTATCAATATCATCGAAATTATTGTCCGTTCTCGGCAATATTATTCATTCGTATGAGAATTTATTTACCAAGAGGCGAGATTATCCGTCGAGAAGATACGTGACGAAATTTTTATCGATGAAATATTAAAATTGATCGAGTAAAGTCAAAAAATTGTTGAATCCTCGAAATATTATTTCGTTAGATGCATATATATATATATATATATATATATATATATATATATATTATCGCAAGGTATATATAGCGGGTCATACAAATAATTGGACACCTTTCGAAACTGACAATAATTATAATATTATATATTATATATATATAATTATATTACTACAATTATATTATATATATATATATATATATATATATATATATATATATACATATATGTATACGAAAAAAGAAACTATTGTAACAACATATAACTACATATATTTTATAGCTACATTTTTTATCGCTGCTACGATAGTAAATGGTCGTGTATTTTTTTCCTTCGTTTCTTGTCATTTTTTGTTTGTTTTTTTTTTTCTTTCTTTCTTTCTTTACTTTTTACGTATTTCTTGTAGAACGTAAAGTGCTCCATATCTACTTTGGTAAATAAAAAAAAAAAAAAAAAATAAAAGAATTAGAAAAGGAGAAAAAACGCAGCACTTAGTTCAGGCTTTGAAAGAGTAACACAATTTTAAATGGTGTCCCGAACATTTTTGTGACCCGATGTGTATACGTTAATTCACGAGAAGAAGAAGAAGAAGAAGAAGAAGAAGAAAAAATAAAAGAAGATAAAATAGAAAGAGAGAAAGGAAGAAGAAAAAAAAACTAGGGGGGAAAAAAAGGCGCGGCTTCTCGCGTCAGCATTTTTTATTCTTTCGAGATTCGAAGTGAGAGCAAGCAAAGCGGCAATGGGATAACCGGCTGACGCGTTTCATTCGAAGGAAGTCCGATCGATGTGCGTAACGCGCAAACGACGAAAAAAGAACTTGTCTCGGGAGATTGGAATGCCGGCGAAGAAATATTAATTTTTACGATTCGATTATACGCGTGTTCTCCTCGCGTGATATAATAGTCATGTGTTGGATATCGTCGCGTCGTCGTATCCGCGCGAAATTCGAATTATTTTAGTAAGACGGGGTGGAGGGAGGGTGGGTGGCGCGGGGGGAGGGGACGAGAAAAGGATAAAAAGTAAACGGACGAAGTTAAATACGTTATATACAACGAAGTGAATTATAAATGGGAAAAAAAAATTGAGAGAGAGAGAGAGAGAGAGAGAGAGAGAGAGAGAGAGAGAGAGAGAGAGAGAGAGAGAGAGAGAGAGAGAGAGAGAGAGAGAGAGAATAATCAACCTGCATAGTATGCGATAAACTGTAATAATCTGACTGAAGGAAAGAACAGAATCAAAAAAAAAAAAAATGGAAAGGGAAAAAAAAGAACCAGAGTCTCCATCACCGTGCTTTTCTCTCTCTCTCTCTCTCTTTCTCTCTTTCTCTCTCTCTCTCTCTCTTTTTTTTATGTACTCACGTCGGTGCATTACGCTGATTGCTTTAAAAATGCATGCGCTCTTTGTGTGTTATACAATGATGATATATTAATACCTCGAATATTTGGTTAGTATTATTTTATTGTCTCTCGAAGTCGACGTTTTTATTGTGGGCAGGGGGGGGGGAGGAAACAAAAAGAAAAGGAAAGGAAAGGAAAAGAAATGGAAAAAGAAAAAAAATATTGCCGAGAGAGAAATCGTAAGCTGGTTTATGCGTCCTTATTTGTTAGAATCGCTAGTTTCTTTTTCCTCTTCTTCTTTTTCTTCTTCTTCTTCTTCTTCTTCTTCCCCCTCTCTCTCTCTCTCTCCTTTCGTACATACAATCCTAACAAAAATTTTCTTTTCTGTCCATTGACCTCTTACTCTCCGCGTTTTGACACTAGAGAAGAAAAATAAAATCAAATTAAATAAAATTAAAAAAAAAAAAAGAAAAAGAATACAAATGTTCATTAACTAGCAATTGAATCGTAATTGATATCTCTTTTATCTTGTAATTTCAATATGAAGAAAATTATGTAATAATTTTCTAGTGTTAATAACATAACCGCTGCTCATTTTTTGAAAATATATCCACGTTCTTAGCAAGCATGTTCGTCCAGCTAATAACTTGCACGTCAGGCTACCACGTCTTTTTGTTTCTTTTTCTATCTCTCTCTATCTATCTGTCTGTCTATCTATCTATCTATCTATCTATCTATCTATCTATCTATCTATCTCTCTTTCTCTTTTATCTTGTCGTTTAATAAAGAAATCTTTATAATCGTTCATGTGTCGTGATCGCAGCGTCGTAGATCCCTCACAACGCGAAAACCTAGGAATTATCGTCCAGTACAAGGTCAAAGTGAAACTCTGTCTTGGTGCGCTCGGAGGGTAAGTAAAAAATGGAGATTAACAAACGAACAAAAAATTATCATCATCATCATTATTATTATTATTATCATTTTTAAACGATATAATGGAAGTAACGAAGCGATCGAATGATTCGTAGTAATTTCTTTTCTTTTTTGTTTCGTTTTTTTTTTTTTGTCGATCGATCAATTATACCTTCAATTTGCTCGTCACTAACTTCGAACTAGCCGATTAATTTTATCTGTTCTCGATTGATATTCAACATTTAAATTACAAAAAAAAAAAAGAAAAAGAACGAACGAATTAATTGAGGGGAAGAAACGAAAAAAAAAAAGGAAAGAGTTATAACGATCAAAAATAATTAACATCGATCGAATTTCGGACAACCGTTTAATCCGACGTCGAAAAAAAAAGAAAGAAAAAAGGAAATTGCTAACGAGTAATTTAATTTTTAACAGCGAACTAGTCGCCGAATTGCCATTTATTTTGATGCATCCTAAACCGGAAGAAGAAAAATCAACTCTGTCAACGTCACCACCAAGCCCAACGAATAAAGGGGTTGGCGATGAGGTACCGCTCGATACCAACCTTATTCAACTGGACACGTAAGCCACAACTATTATCAAGTTACCGCCCAATTCCGAACCATTTTCGCTCCTTCCCTTCAAATCCCATTACCATTTTGATCGAATATATATATATAAATATATATATATATATTTATATGTATATAAAAACATTTCTGGTTAACGTAAAACCGATAGGATTTTTCTCAGATTTAATCGAGATTTACGTATTATACGTAAGAAGTCTTCTTCTTGGATTTTTACTTCGATTTCAATTTATTTATTTTATTTTATTTTATCTTATCTTATCTTTTTTTCTTTTTCATTTTTTCGAGAAACACCAGCGAACGTTCGCGAATCAATTTTATTTCCATTTTATATCAATTATATTTTATAAACATTTTTATTCGTTGTATTGAAATAGAATCAAATATAAACATATTTTATATGAATAATTGAACTGATCTGTAAAAAGTTTACCGAGTCATAGATTTTTCGTTTGAAAATAATTCGTCGTTCGAGCTTGTTGAATCGTTTCGATATTTTTTTCTTTTTTTTTTTTTTTTGTTTCATTTGCAATGACAAAGAAAACAAAAGGGTATCAAAGTTGATAATTTTCATTCTTGATTGATAATACGTTCTCTTGCGTAATTAAAAAAAAAAATTATTCAAAATAGCATACAAATTTCATTTCAATATATTTTTTCTGTTTTTTTTTTTCTACTTTTGAATCTTTTCTCTTTTTCTTTCCTTTTTTTTTGAACATCGTCTCGTTACTTATAATTTCTTTTATTAACGTTTCACTCCCTTTTCCCTTGTTTTTTTTTTTTTTCTTTTTTCATACAGGGAGGCCGATGGCGACGATGACATCGTATTCGAGGACTTCGCACGTCTAAGGTTAAAGGGCGAGACTGATGCCTGACCGTGTTGCTTAAACAACATCGTAAAATTGCAGTTGGAACAACAACTAAACGTCCAAAGTTTCAAGACGCCACATCCTCTGCCAATACGCGTCCCTTCTCGTTTTTAATTTAAAAAGTCGAAGGGTAAAATGAATTATATGAAATATCGTTGCGTCGCGTGTATGTATGTATGTAAGTATGTATGTATGTATGTAAGTATGTATGTATGTAAGTATGTATGTATGTATGTATGTATGTATGTATGTATGTATGTATGTATGTATGTATGTATGTGCATGTATGTGTGCCAGTAGTATCGTCGATGAGAAATATTGTAAAAAAAATAAAAAACAAGAAAAAAAGAAGATGGAGAAGAGAGGGGGTAAAAAGCAACACGACAACAAAAAAATGGATACTTGGATAAAATTATATACGCTCATATTCGTCGGGTGACAGAAATCCTTTTTAAGCTGTATCATCCGTGGATAAGTTTGATAACATTGTAAAGAGAATTAAAAAAAAAAAAGAAAAAAAAAAAAAAAGAAAAGAAAAATTCTCGGTATCACACACGTATCAATTCGCTTATATAACGAAATAATTTGTTGGATTTTTATTATATCGGAAAAAAAAATTAGAAAAAAGAGAGAGAGAGAGAGAGAGAGAGAGAGAGAGAGAGAGAGAGAGAGAGAGAAATTCTCCATAAATCTTCGCGGTAATGTCGGAAAAGAAAAAACTTGATGAGCTATAACTTACTATAACGATCTACGAATTAAGTTTTTATATTTCACCAACACTATTTATCGCGCGTAAACTAAGTACTAAGGGAAGAATACAAATTTTAAGTGCAATTTTTCGATATATCGTTTTTTATTTATTTTTTCTAATATTTATTTTTATTTGTTTATTCTTTTTTTCTATTATCATTATTATTTTTTCCACTCCAAAGTCTAACGTCTCGAGTTATCCTTTCAAGAACCAAGAAACTTAACGAGCATGAACGCCTCTTAAATTTTTTTCGAATAATATGTTTTAGAATTTGATATAAATTACAACGGCAAAAGAATTTTTTTTTTTTTTTTTTTTTTTTTTTTTTTTTTTTTTTTTTTAATTATTATTATTCTTCCCTACGACGTTATTTTGCAAATCTTATTAAAATCACGTGAATGATCGAAAGGTGCCTGGCATTCCCGTCTCTCGACGAAATTTGTATATGAACCGATGATTATAAAAGTGTGGTCTAATAGTAAGTCGTAAATAAAAAAAAAAAACATTGATTATTTAATTCGTATAATAAGATCATTTCCATACGAATTACGCGACAAACAAATTTTCTCTTTTTTCTTTTTGTTTTTCTATTCTTTGACCCCTTTCTCTTTTCATTTTCTACTTAGTCCACCTTTTATAATTATCGACTGATACATATACATGCATACATATATATATATATATATATATATACACACACACACATACTGACACGAAAGTCATGAAGTATATGTATTTGCGACCGTCAATTTAGTACGTACTTTTTGAATATTGTAACGACGAAGATGAATTCGTTTTCTATGAACGTAACCGATGTTCGGAGTATAGGGGAAAAAGAAAAAAAAAAAGAAAAAAAAAAAGAAAGAAAGAAAGAAACTCTAAGTGGTATAATAATTTATCGTGGCTTCGGAACGAATTAAGATTATTTTTTACCTCCTCTCATACCTCTATCCTGCTCTATATCTATTTCAAAAGAATAATACCTGACGATTAATAAAATATCTAAGACTGAATTTTAACCTTGCTGTTCAGAGAGGCGATAAAAACAATGACATTTTTGATTGAGAAGTTTCGAGAAACGAGAAAAAAAAAAGAGAAAAAGAGAGAGGGAGGGATGGAGGGTGGGAGGGAGGTAGGGAGAGACGTGTGTGAATATACATGTGTGTATGTGTGCGAGTATGTGTCTTCAAAAAAACGATATATATATATATATATTGAACAATATTTGCAGATGTGAACAAAGTCTTTTTATAAGGGACTATAAATGAGCGCATATATTCTAGGAAATTTTAAACATAATATATTTGATATACGGCTACTTATCTTTTATTTTTACATATTTTGTCAAACGTCTGATAAAGTTTGTTTAATAATACATTTGTCCTTTTTGTTCGTATTTTTTTCTTTTTTTTTTTTTTGCGCGCGGGACAATATCTGTCATCAGTTTCGAATGTGTTATTTTATTTTTATTTTTATTTTTATTTTTATTTTTATTTTATTTTATCGTTAATACCTTTATATGCGGAATATTGTTCACATATTAACCTAGTTACGTGCCGTGGCTCTATTTTTGGCTATTTCGTGAAATAAATACGCGGGGAAACTAATATATACACGTGTCGCACATAACTGACCACAAGCGCTAGTTTTATGCGTCTGAAATTGGCCCGAGTACTGAGAAAATGCACGGGGTTGCACAAGCGAGAAACGAAATTTCCTTTTCTTTGTCCGCATATAAAGCGTTTAAAAGCGGTTGTTTCTTGGTAATACGATTAAACAAAATCGAATTAACGTATATATCCATGTAATCAATTTGTATTTCAATTTTACCAGACGTAAGTGTATACATATGTATGTAAATAATAAACGAAGCCGCACGTTTTTCGTTTAACTGAGATTAGGAAGAAAAAAAAAGGAATAATAAAAAATAAAATAAAACAAAATGAAAAAAAAAAAAAAGAGAAAAAACTTCATTCGAATTAGGCACGCGAAAACGCATAATAATAATTGATCGTAACGATAATTCTAGATTAATTACTTTATTATTAGAACAACGTGTTTAACGTATATAAGGAGAATTAGAGTTTTTAATATCTTCATCGAGACAAAGAGAGAGAGAGAGAGAGAGAGAGAGAGAGAGAGAGGAGAGATAAAGAGTTAAAATTGTAAGGAAAAAGAAACGGGGATAAAAAAAAAAGAGAAGAAAAGAGCAAAAAAAAATATTAATAAGTATAACAGTCTTGACGCACGAATGTTATTTAAAAAAAAAAAAATGTGACGTCTTTAATTTTCTTCGGTTTTGTTTTGTTCTTTTTTCTTTTTTCCATTTTCCTTTTTCTTTCCTTCTCTTTTACGATTCGCTTGCGAAGCATCTAATATTACGAGTTGCGTGTCATCTTTAACGTTTACACAATTAAAGGTGTCGTAATGTAGGAAACACTTGGGCGTTAAAATTTTTATCGATACTATTATTTGTTAATTAATATTATTCCACAAACACATAAAAGGAAAGTAAGCGTTACAACATAAAATATAATCGACATGTATAAATTCAATAATTTTTAGCTTTTACATATTTATACTAAGTATATATATATATACATATACATATTAATTAAGAAGAACTTAGGTTTTTTATGAAGTCCTCGTTCGTTCTCTGTACACTTTTATATACATTTGTTCATTAT
>OU427003.1:5896134-5903634 GCA_911387935.1 Dolichovespula saxonica | reverse complement strand
CCCCTGTCTTTTCTTTTTCTGTCGCTTACAACACGTTCGTACGTTTTCGAATGCAAAAAGGTGGGAGAGAGGGGTCAACGATTCTTGCTGTGTCGCGCGAATTGATTTAAAAAAAGAAAAAATTAAAAGAGCGAAAGAGATGGAGAAAAAATAGACGTTCGCGAAGTAGAGATTTCATTTAAAACGATCGTTTATAGTCTGATTTTTATTTTCTATTCGAACGACGGTACAGTGTTCTGAGAAAATTATTTATTGTATAAATACTCTAAAGAGAGATAGATAGATAGAGAGATAGAGATAGAGAGAGAGAGAGAGAGAGAGGATTATGTAAGTAAAAATATAATCGCTTTTACACGTACGAGAGAAAACTTGTAAATTCGGTTATATGTTATTATTATGTTTTATTTCGCAAAAATAAACGTTCTTGCATCTCGACGATGATGGATCTCTTTGATCTATCTTTGGGATGATCAATTGACGTCCATGCATTTCCTATAATACATGCAACATATGCACGATCCATTATCAACAAAGTTCACACCGACGAATTATTTCAATGATATCGAAAAATATAGTGACTTAACAAATGTTTATTTCATTATCAGTTCTAATCGTTAGATTTGTTTGAAAGGATAACAATTTCTCGTGGAAGATAAATAAATAAAGAAAAAAAGAAAAGTCGACAAATATATATATGTGTGTATTATTGAAACGTAACTTTTTATGCGTCAATTGATTTTCCTCTTAATTGCTTACCGCAACAAAAATTTGTTAGATTAAAATATTAGTTTCGATAATTTTCTTTTTTTTTTTTTTTTTCTTTTTCTTCTTCCTTCCGCACGAAAATCGAATCGATTCCTTTTGTTGTTGTTCGTCGATTAACAATCATAATTGTATCAAATTTCGTTGTTTAATCAATAATCACGCTGTACTACATATTATTTGATCTAATATCTGATCGAATACATTTAGCTGTCAGAGATAATGCGTTCGAACGAAGTCAATTTAACGTCCTGGACGAATGTCCTGACATTGCATCGAACTTCCTGTAACGGGAGCCTTTACGACTGTGCGATGAAAGAGTGTATAACCGCCGAATCGATCGATTTAGATCGAATTTGTGCGATCACGGAGAACGCAATAATACCGATGACGAACTTAATATGCAGATCATGCAATTACACCAATTGTCAGGTGAACGTGTCATTGATATTAAATAAATTGGAGACCACCATAGAGGGTATCTTTTTATCGAGGATAACGAATTTCGATGGCTGCGTCAAACCCGAGGTAAAGGAGTAATCAAATATCCTTTGAATTGATATAAAAAGTGATATAAAAAAAAGAAAAAAAAAAAAAACAAAACAAAACAAAAAAAATGCACATTTCTGTTGCGAAAAAAGCGAACCAAGAAGGAAAGGAGAAATTAGTAAATAAAGAAAGTTCTTTCCGATTAAGTCAACACAATTAATCGTAAGTGCGATCTTATAAACGTGGGATAAACAATTTTTTATTAGATCTTGGAATGCTCCGATCAAAGAGATCTTGTCGATAACGACGATATAGGATTGTATTGTTCGAGAAAATCAACAGTGGCCGTACGTCGGACCGATTGGAGATTCCTCTTCGTCTCCGTTATCATAGTAATAGCAGGTGGCCTAGGAAATACTCTGGTTTGCTTAGCCGTGGTATTGGACAAAAGGCTTCACAATTTGACCAACTATTTTCTATTTTCCCTCGCCATTGCCGATCTTCTCGTCAGTCTTTTCGTAATGCCGATGGGCGCGATTCCTGGATTTTTAGGTGAGTTTACTTTTTGTTCCTTTTCATTATTCACTTTATTTCCCCCCTCTCACCCCGCCGACCCCTTTTTAATGCCCCTTTAAAGTACATCACAGGACAGGATTTTAGGTTATTGGCCGCTCGGCATCGTCTGGTGTAACATTTACGTGACCTGCGACGTTCTAGCATGTTCGGCGAGCATTATGCACATGTGTTTCATTTCCGTCGGCAGATATGTTGGCATTCGCAACCCGTTAAGGACCCGAAGAACCTATACTAAACGTCTCGTTGCCCTTAAAATAACAACCGTATGGTTACTAGCCATGCTGATGTCCAGTTTTATCACCGTATTAGGTAAACCCTCGAGAAACGTAACGAAAGGAATAATTTTCTTACGATTTATTACGTTCGATTGGGAAACCTTGATTAAAAAAAAAAAAAAAAAAAAAGGAAAAAAAACAATTCGCCAAGTATTTTACAAAAGAGAAACGAACTTGTGAAAAAAAAAAAAAAACGAAAAAAAAAAGAGAAAGATTTCATTTATTTCATATCGTAACGTCGATAAAACAGATACCGACTTTTATCGAGCGTCGATAAAAACAGATACCGACTTTTATCGAGCGTCGATAAAACAGATACCGACTTTGATCGAGCGTCGATAAAAACAGATACCGACTTTTATTGAACGCCGATAAAAACAAATTATTATATCCCGTAGGCTTGATCGATCCGAAAAACGTGATGCCGGAAACAACTACTTGCGCCATCAATAACAGAATTTTCTTTATCTTCGGATCACTAATCGCATTTTACATACCGACGATCGTTATGGTACTGTCCTACGTATTGACCGTGCAATTACTCCGAAAGAGGGCGCGATTTATCGCGGAAACTTCAAACGACGATCTCTCGCTTGGAAAATTGATCGGAAAATTGGTTTCAACGAAAGCATCCTCCTCCTCCTCCTCGAACGAACGAGAAAATGCAAGGTACAATATTTAACGATAACGTTATATATATATTAAAAATTCGATCGGATAATAATATTATTTCTCGTCTCGTTTGTTCGTTTAGGTCACTTAAATTGTTAAGCGGCAAAACAAATGGTAAGATCTTAGCTGCGAACGCGATAGCTTCCAAACAGAAAGCCAGTAAAGTTCTTGGATTGGTATTCTTTACGTTTTTAATTTGTTGGGCGCCGTTCTTCGCGTTAAACATTATATTTGCCGTTTGTCCAAATTGTTTCGTGCCACGTAACGTAACAGACACGTTTTTATGGCTGGGTTATGCGTCCTCAACTATCAATCCCATCATTTACACGATTTTCAACAAAACTTTTCGGGCCACTTTCGTACGTTTATTGAGATGCAGATGGTTCAGATAGTAATTCTATGTTAACTCTAATATTATACGTTATACTTTTTTTTTTCTCCTATCCGTTCTTTGCTTCCCACTTGTAACTTTTATTTTCTATGCGATATAAACGAAAAAAAGCGTATTAAAATGTTACAAAAAAAAAAAAGCAACGAATCATCGTTGTAAGGTGCGAGTCTGTTACGACAAAAAAAAATGAGATAGACGACAGGAGAAAATAAAATCTTTGAAATTATATCTGGTAGGTAAGCCATTTAAAATGGATGATGGATTAAATATCAATGGAAGGAACGTATTTGCATTTTATTTATTTTTTGAGAGGCTGAGGGTGTCGCTGCTTTGTTTATAATAATAATTGGCTCTAATTTTTTCCTAGATTATCAAGAGACAATACATAAATGTAAATATTACATTGATAACAATTAATGTGATTGAGAATATGCATTATATATTTATCGTATATCCTAAGTGTCATGTACTTGAACTATCAATATTTTTTCTTTGTGATGTTTAAATATTACATGTGAAGGAAGGTTTAATGTTCTCAACTGTTTTACTTCTAAAATACTCATTAAATATTTAACAAATATGTTCGTAGACAAACAGTTAATTATGCTAAGATTTCTTTTCTTCAATTTGTCCTTTTTTTTTTTCTTTCATATATACATAGGATAATAGTAAATATATCATACATTTTATAATTCATCTCCTGTATCTTCGTAATCATTTACTTTATATTGTATGTACTTTGGTACAATTCTTTTTCTTTTTATTATTTTTTATCTTTTTTTTCTTTTTTTTCTTTTTTTATTGTTAACAACAACTACAATGAAGCATCTCATTTGTAAGTTAACACTACATAGTTACAGTATTATAAATGCAAAGTGATATATATAACTGTAAGTAACCCAATAAAAAAATATCGGATGATTTCAGTTATACATTTCACTTTGAGTATAACTGTGCACATATATATGCGTGCACACATATACACATTGTTTATTATATTATGTTAATATAATGTGTTATATACCAATAAGTGAATACAATGTTTCATAGTTATTCAATCATTAGCCAATGTTACAGGACTCCGCAATATTCATTTGAAAGTGCAAGCAAATTAAATGCTGTTGGTATCTACATTCTCCAATTCTAATGAACTATGCACATCGATATCTTAACAAAATGTTATGATGAACTATTTGTCAGAAAATAACATTTCAACAGAGAATGCATTTAATACATGGAAAGTATATTTTCATCCCGTATCCATTTGTTGGATATGATTGCTAAAATTTAAAAGACTAGAAATAGAACAGCCAATTTTTGATACTGGTAATGCTAATGATAATAATAATAATAATAATAATAATAATAATAATAGTAATAATAATAATAATAGTAATAATAACACGAATACAAATTATTATAAAGAGTCAAGCAAATGTGTAATTTGGATAATAAGCAACAATTTAAATTTCAATTAATAAAAGCAAATATAAATCTGTAATTGTATGTGTATGCGTGTACTGATATTTAAAGTGAATATACTAATGTGTGAATATGCATAAATTTTTCATTTCATATTTAAAAATGCTGTTCTTTAAATGTGTATAAAATTTACCTTTGTTTTGTTAACATACTTACAATTGTAATGCCTGTTTTATGTATTGCGAATTAATTTACACAAGAAAGAATCGTCGCAAAACAAGTAGAACAATCGCTGATGCTAAAACTGCTATTATAATACTCCAAAATAAATCTTTCGAGAAGAACATTGTTTCTACTTGAGGATTTAAATGCATAGATGATTGAGCTTCTTGCATTTCACTCAGTTCACTTTCGGTAACATTGTCAGCGTTCTGCGCAAAACTTGTTTCAGGTGAGGGTGTATCGTCAACCTATTTAAAATTATATGAATTTAAACCACGAGTACATAAAAATAATACAACATATATGGTAATAACAAAATAATAGCATGTACCTTCAGAGCTATTGTATCCAACATATTTTGTTCCTCTTCTGTAATAGGTTTCTTTGCTTTATTTTTGGATAACAGGTCCACCACTTTTCCACAATTATCACATTGCCAATCCCATGATCTAAATTATTTCAAATTATAGGGAAAAAGATACAAATACACGTAAGATATTAAAGATCATGAATCGTTAATCATCAAAAATAATTATAATGATTAAATATACCTTCTAACTAGCTTTTGCCTTTCCTCGACACTGTAATCTAAAGATCCAATTGTTCCATTGCCTGGTGTAGGCATAAAAGCAATCAATGCTAGCAAAGCTGTTCTAATACTCCATGATGGCTGCCAAGTTTCAGGATGATAATCCGAGATGCTTAGACAAATTTTTTTATTAATCTTAAAGCGACCATTTGGCTAAAACAAATAATTCCCCTTTTTTTCATATCGGCCTGAGAGAACGAATGTCACTTTTCGGCAGTAAATAAAAGATAACTTACAGTTAACAAAATAATATTTGGAGGCTTCATAGGGTATTCAGGTGGTAATAAAATTCTTCCATGATAAATGCCTCCTTCAAAATCAGTAGAAGGAGGTCCCTGTATCGTAAAATGCCATTCAAAAAGATTATCATCTAAGGGATAGGCGCAATACTCTTCAGTTGCTTCGTGTAGTTCTTGAGCTTCTCGCATCAATCTTTTGACAGCTACGGATATGAATCAATATTGTTTAATCTTTAATACTGACATCAAATATAAAACAAGCTATACAACATATTATTGCAAATATTAAAAGTAAAAACTCTTGCCTGGACTTTTTACATTGTATTTCCCCTCGAATGACATTTTCGGCAATACCTTGTATCACGCTTGAAGGTTAAAAGATATGAAAGCAGAGTCAATACTTTTAAACGATCTATGAGATGAAAAATCTGATATCGAAATTTATTTGAGTACTCGTGATTTATAAACTGACGCAATGCACGATCTTCTACATTGCTCACATCTTCCTTTGCGTACGTGGCGGTTTATAATGTGCCATTGGATTCGTTTGGCACAAAACGACGAATCTTTCCTTTAACCGAATCGACGTGGCTTTACACCAAGAATGAATCTTTTTCGTAGAAAAAAAAAAAAACTGAAGTCTGCTAAATTGTTCGAAAGATTTCAACCAATACCAATGCAAAGTAAATGGAGCCTGAGTATTGAATAGTTAAGATAGGAAGATAAGTGTGGAGGGGGGAGGGAGTAGTACAAAATCGAACTCGTTTCTAAATTATCGAATTCGTTACTAACTTCGTTCGATATAATTCGAAATGAATGAAATTGTTCTGATAACTACGTGTTTATAATAGTGATGTGAAATGGTGATATGTAAAAACAAAAATATGTTTTCATTGTGTTATTATTTGTACGATTACGTGGAAATAAAATAAAACGAAGGAACGTAACGTATATAATATTAACTAGATTAATAATTTTTAATAACGATATTTGTATATATATATATATATATATATAAAAAAATAACCTCTCTTGATCTCTGTTATTCTATAAAAATTGATAAAAATATTTTTTATCAATTTAAATTTCACGAAAGTTTATTATATTTTATGTTGATCAAATTGAAATATAAAGGAAATGTAGACTTAAAACATGGAATATTCTCTTTCAACATTTTATTGTTATATTATTAAAGCATATAAATAGATCGGTCGTAACATTTATCATTATTAATATTCTCAATATACGATAAATTTAATTTGTGCGCACACAATCTGTGCTGCTTGTAGAAGGATATATTTTATTTTTGTATGTACTATACATTGCCAAGATGCTTACTCCTAAAGCTTTACACAAGAAGAAAAAATATATCACATTACTTAGTTTCGTGAATTTCAAGATCAAGTTCTACATAACATCGATCCCAAAAGGTTTTCTTGTACTATTTAATATGATCAATTTCCTTAACATAACAAAATATAATTGCATACAATTACTTGAAGTTTGTATGCTTAATGCCATTGATGTCTCGCAGGGTTATACAGCAGAGCAAATAATTATAATACTTGCTGATATTTGTGCAGCATATGATCAATTCGTATTTTTAATATCATAACAAAAAAAATAATACTGAAATTTCAAATAATAAGAAAAAGAAATATTAAAAAATTTCTATGTAATGTTTACTTAAATTTGCTGACATTAAGAGTTACAAATGAATTAATATATATATATATATATATATATATATATATATATATATATATATATATATATTCGATTAATTAGTAAAATATATTATTACTATCTAATAAATAATAAACTTTCTAAATTAGAGTATTATTTTAATTAATACTCAAATAA
>OU427003.1:5870296-5895934 GCA_911387935.1 Dolichovespula saxonica | reverse complement strand
TTGTTGGTCCCTATAATGGTTCAAATAATTATTTTCTCCTAGATTTGCAAACAAACAAAAAATTGTCATGACTCAAATAATAAAATAAAATACAAAACTGTAAAAATTCTAGGAATATTTTCTACGAGTAATTTTGAGATCTTTGTATTTATTGATGTATAGTACCCTGATATTTTTAAAATTTACTGACTTTGTTTTGACAAATAATATGTATCATTTTATGCAACATTTTATAATCTCAATCATATGTAGAAACTTTATATTTAAATTTGTAAAAATTTTATATTATAACCATACTATTTCTTTTAATTTTATAAATATAACAAATATTATTTCTTTTTAAATCATATAAGGGACTAATATTTTGTGAAATTTCCTTTAGAAATTACCATTTGTGGTAATAATAAATATTACATTTCATAATATTTGGTTTCGTTTTTAAACAAATAAAACTATTATTATTGTGTAACAATATAGCTTAATGCAATATAAAAAAAATACTATTAAAGCGTTTATATTGAAATTTATCTGATAAGTGGGCTAATGAATTACTGATGTTTTACTTAACTATTGTCATTACTGTAACTGTATATCATAGTTTTTTTATTGCAACAATATTAAATCAGTAATTAATTCAATACCCTGCATGCAATTTTGAAAAATATAAGTTAAACATAGATATTCCATCCGCTAATTTCATTAACACTTAAGAAGTGAAGAATTTCTATTATGATAATATTAAGGCATTCTACATCAATTTCTTTTTATTCTCTATAAATATTTAGAATTTCTGTGTTCAACATACATAATGTAAAATAATTATGTGGGAGGCATTGATCTATCAATTTGGGGAATATTTCTATATATTCCTCTCTCTTTTATGTTAACATTAATATATCAACACCTATGTGGTGATACATTATGAGTATACGTATATGTGCATAAAATGCAGTCACCGAAAGATTATGCAATATCAATGTGTATTATCGAAAGCAGTCTATTTTAGGTAAAACATTTGATTAGTCAGATAAGCTTCTCAAGAACTAAATAAATTATCTCTTATTTCAATACGAGAAAATAATCCATATGTCCATATGTTCTTCTTACATAAAATATGTATTAGAATTTTAGCACCTTCCTTTAAAAGCTTTAGTTTATATAATACCACAGTTTGTCACGTTTACTTTACATTAAAGTTTATATGTGTGTGTGTGTGTGTATATATATATATACATACATACATACATATATATATATCCATTATATTTTTTCTTCAAATAATCTAAGCTTTAATGTAAAGCAAATACAAGGAATTTTGCTTTAGCACTATTCCTTTTATCATCATAATTTCATCTGTAGATAATTATTAGAATAATAGAACTTACAATTTCAAATATTTTTTTGCAACATACATGATATGCTTTGCTTAAAATAATATTTTGTGTGATTTTTGTTCTCTCTCCATGTTCTTCAAAAAAAAAAAGTGCCTTATATAATTCAAAATATACACTAAATGTGTGTGTGTGTGTGTGTGTACATCTACTAAAATAAAATAACTTTGGATATTTGTCAATACACATACATATATAAGATATAATATTAAATAAAAAGTATTACTCAAAATTAATTTAATGGTCAAAAATATGGATTAATCCGTAGGAAGTAAGTTATTGTCTGTTAAAAATTATTTCAACAATTCCATTTTTGTTTTCGTATAAACTTATCAAATATATGAACGTGCATGGACTACAAAACTGAGATCTTACACTAAATGATAAAATTAGGCCATACAAATACTTTGTATAAATACAATTGGCATTCAAATAAATTCATTTTTCATTTATCACATTTATCCTTATAAGCTTGTTTATATGTATAATTTAATTTTGTAGAATAATAGTATTTATTATATTTTTATTTCTTTTCTTTTCTTTTTTTTTTTTTGTGTTTAGTATCACTGGTCATGGTACTTTTGAATCTCTTTTGCCAAATTTCTTTTTATCAATTTTTATAGATATTACAATCTAAATTATTTGTAACAATTTAAATTCTATTATTTCAATGAAGAAAAATGAAAATAGTAGAACATTTTTTGCCACCTATTATTTAACACTTCTCTCTCTCTCTCTCTCTCCTCTTTCCTCCCCCCCCCCGTGTTGTATATTTTATATATAATAGAAAAATACAAACAATCCTCTTAAATACAAATGGATCTTTTATCAGCTATTATTAGTCCATTCGCCTGTTTCTTTTAAAGCCCTATCTGTTAATCGTTCTATTTCAGTCAAAAGCTGCTCAGTCTCCATATCAACACATACCATATCTGCTTCTACGGGATCCCATTCTAAACTGTTTGGCGTTGATACTCTAGACCAGGGAGATGCTGTCAAACTAGAAGGCTGACTATTATTAACTGAAGTTTGTGATCCATCGGTACTAATTTTATCGTTATCCATAACTGGCAGTGGCAACCCTAAAATAATATATTTATGGAATCGTTTTAAAGTTTCGCGCAATTCAATACTTCATAGATCATCAGTATAACAAATTACCTTCGTGTTCCCATTCAAGATCTAATGAGGAGCCAGGTGTAGAGGAAACACAAGTTTGCTGTTTCATTAAGTTTCGTACATCGAGTACTTGTAGTGGCGTATCTAAACCAGAACTAATAGATTTTATATTATTAAAAAAAAAAAAAATGTGTATGTTTATAGTTTTACATAATAAGCTTTAAATTCTTTAAAGGGGCTATTATATATACCTCGTAGAAGGTTCATTTCTAGAATTCAATCTGGCATATTTGTTAGAGCCTCTTTGCCATCCCCCTTCGTCTAATAACTCCAAAGTCACAGGAACTCCATGTTTTTTCTATAAAATATATAAACTAGACAATGTAAAGGCATTATTAATGATTTATATTCTATTAAAAAATAGCTATATTTTTTTTTTTTTTGCAAAGCCGTATACATGTTGCATAAGCTGTTAACATACCCTTTCAAAATTCATACGCTTCACTCTCTTCTACTAATAGTTAAATAATGTACTATTAAAGAATTTATTTGATTTCAATTGAAAGATGCTTTATATTTTAGGACGAAAGGAAAATGTAGCTTTATCAGAAAGTAAAAATTGTACCCATGCAATAACTTGACTAAGTGTGTATACTTTTTATACTAAATATAATACATTTAATATTGATGATCTTATCAAATTCTTGATATCAAATGTAAATTTAATATGAACTTAATACTTCCTCTAAAAAAAATCTATACTTTTCAATTCAAAATATTAAATTACCTTAAATTGCTTTAAGGAGAGAAACGATAACAGACTGTCCAGTAAGCATAAGAATCAAATTTATAATTAATAATACAGAACTCTTACTTGCGGATTAAAAGAATTCTGATTCTTACGTTTTTGATCCTTTAGGTTGTTCTTTATCTTCTTCTCCATCTATAAACTACAAAATTAATAAAAATGTTATACGTATATATGTATATATATATATATACATATATATATATATGTGAATTTAATTTACTATCTTCTATTTTTGGATCATATTAACAATTTCTAACCAATGGAGTAAAGAAAACAATTTCATGTAATTTTATTACCAAGTCTATATCACACTTTCGGTTAAATCGCATGCGATGTAAGATTACATTAGTTAAATATATACATACGGTCTAATCTCATATTAAACCACATTTATACAGTCAATAATATTCTTTAATCATTAATATCGTCAAATCAGTCATGCTACTTGCTATTCAAGAAGAGAACATACATATTTCATATGCGCCATAAACGTTCGCAAACAAAATGCAATTAAAAAATAGTGTACACTAGATTGAAATTAAAAAAGAAAAAAAGAAAAAGAAATAAAAAAGGAAAAAAAACCCCAATACAACTAATATCTACCTCAGCTTGTTCGTCTCCTTGGCAGGACATGCTGGTGTGCCTGTGATACAACCTTAAATTTAAACAATACATAAAGTTTACCAAAAAACATTGAGTAAATTATGACTTTTATTACTACACAAAATGTTAATGTCAAAATAATGTAAATAATAAAAAGAGAAATGAGAGATGGAGTTAAGTTTCGCTTTGTCAATGAAGATGCAGATATACCAACGTGTTTGCCGTAGTTTTAAGGAAGATATAGCGATTCTCACAATAATATAGTATCTAACCTGTACGATAATGAATCGGTGACTTTGGCAAAACATCGGCCGAAACAGGCCCCCATGACCTGTCAAATCACGGCGTCTTGCCGTCGGCGTCATCTAACCGATCTATAATGAATATTTAAATGCCAGTCTTTAATTACACACGTAACACGCCCGTAAATTGACAGTTAGAAAAAAGAGACAGCGCCCCTTTATTGTTATGAATTGCGGACGTCAAACAAGATAGATCATCCTCGACCATGTTTGGTACCGTATGAATAAAAGCAAATACGAACGAACAGCTGCTGTCATGCGCGATCGCTCACTCTTCTTTTAACATGCGCGTGTTCGTTCCCTCTACGTCACAAGTTATGAATTAAAGTTACCTTACTTATTGTATATACGTATGTCTTATTGTATTTATATTCTTCTTTCTATTTTGTCTGTGTGCTATAATCTCTATACGACCATAACTACAGGGGTGTAAGATTTATTAATACGAATTAAAATTTACCAATCGTATGTAAGTTTTGCGAAAAGTTAAAGAGGAATAAATAAGACAAATTTACAAGATACGATTTATTAATGACAAAGGTACAACACTTCGAATAATTTAATATATGTACGCTTGTATTTCTTTACGTTAGGTCTAACATCATCATTATCATTAAGTTTTAGTAAGTTCAATCGTGCTGAATAAAAAATACTCAATTTGCATCTTTAAGAGGAACGCGTGTGTTAAAAGTTTCGTTTGAAAATAAATTAAATTATGGTGATTCTATTTCTTAGCGCATTGAAGATATATACGCATTAATCAACAATGATTCAAAAATATATCTCCAGAATATTAAACGTAACAACAGATACTTATTGATCTAGTGGTGGTAATTAACATTTTGATATTATGTGAAGATATTTGTACATTTGTATGTATATTGCATGATATATATATATATATATGTGTATTGTAAAATAATTATAATTTACATTCAAATCGAAGTGATATACTGTAGATTGCAAATTCTAAAGCATTCTTATATATTACATGCAAAACAACATTGTTATATTCATTAATATTTTGATAGCGACAACTTAATGTCTAAGAAAAGTATCATATTCATTTGATGATAAAAAAAAAAAAAAATACATTTATAACATAAAGTGTGATTCTATTAGTGTTTGGACAATTAGGTATATCTTCATATATTACATTATTTCAGTATCTTTCAACAAGAACTATCGTCTTTTATATTTTTCTAAACAATTTAACTACTTATTAACGATTTTAAATTAGTAACTTGATGTAACATCAAATATATATATATATATATATATATATATATATATATATATATATATATATATATATATATATATATATATATGTATGTATATATATATACATATATATTTTTTATTTGTACACTATTTTTGTAAATATTATAGTGCTCAATGACACTCATGCTGTTGCACTTGATATATGATTTAACATGCATTATTTGTAATGTGTATCAGAAAAATAACTTTGAAAATATAAGTTCTATCTTGAAGTTTCTTTGGAATCTTAGTAATTTTTTTTTTTTTTATATTAATAATATTTAATGAGTTTTCGTAATATACTGTTCTGAACATTTCCCACTTTGTTAACACTTCACAATTACACACATTATATTATTACACAGATATAACAATATTTAATATTTTTAGACGAATTTAGAAACACGAGTGAAGTCAGAAACAACATTACTTTCAGTAGTATTGTAATGTTAATACACGATTTCATAATTTGACAAGACAAGAAGAAGACTACATTATGTTTTAAAATTAAATATGAGTTCACAATATTACTTGCCAAATTCATTTGCAAGTATATGTA
Organism: Dolichovespula saxonica; assembly: GCA_911387935.1. Classification (NCBI taxonomy): domain Eukaryota; kingdom Metazoa; phylum Arthropoda; class Insecta; order Hymenoptera; family Vespidae; genus Dolichovespula; species Dolichovespula saxonica. The sequence goes on along the minus strand of OU427003.1, from coordinate 5,889,886 downwards.
TAAGTATAATAGGACAAAAGAATCTAAATACTTTCATGATCGCAAAATCTTAAATTTTAGCAAAATGTTTTAATGATATATGCAATCAGCATGACTCGGGGATCAATTCATTCCCCAATAGTCATTCTTAATTGCAAATTATGTTTTGAGGTAGACAAGTATATTCTCCAAATAGCTTTTGATAGCTTTTAATAATGCTAAACTGAAAGTAAAACTTTATTTATCAACATAAATTGGCACAAAACATTTTTCTTATTTCTACATTCTTAATAAACCACAAACACAGTTTAGCATTTTATCTTGCTTTGAGTAAGACTATATCTGATATACTTCTCGACTCATGTTGTACATGTTATATCGATGAAATACTAAATATACAATTTTTAAACTTTACCATTGGTAATTTATTAAAATATGAAATATATCGAGGGGTCATAAATAAATTGTAATGTTTCATAACATAATACTCAAATAAATTAAAATATCATTGTAATTAATTCATTCATTCATATAAGTAAAAATGTCTCATATGTTGATAACATTGCATTAATATTGATTTTAAATATATCAGAATGATTGCTTTATCAATATATGTGTGTATATAGATACGTTTTTATTTGGGGGGCAAATATTAATAAGAAAATAAAAATATTAATGCCAGTATAATAATTAATATACATATTATATTTCTTAGATATATCTCTTATAATATATCCTTTATCTGGCCAAAAGGTGGCCCAACATTAGATATATAAAAATATTACACTATGAGAATCGGAGCCGCATATCAAACTGTTAAAACTGCGATATTTTTAAACGCTATTTTCAAAATACATACACATTTTTTTTTTTTTTTTAATTTATGTTAAAAATTTTACAATAACTCAAATTCTCTTTAGTGCCGCACAATTTTAATTTTCTGCTTCTACCATATGTATATAGATATATAAATAACGCTTCTCGCGAATAATATTAAACAAAACGTGAATTAATTTAAATAAGCATTTTTATATGTGTAATAATGTGCATTATTACTTGCAATAGATATACACACACAGCTAATTTTATATATTACCCAATATATATATCGCAATGACATTATCTTGTCACTCTTGTATTATCAATTAATCACGAGTAACAGAGAGATATCATTAATTATTAATATCATTATTAATTTGATAGAATAATTTAAATTTTATGTTTCCAGGTATTGCCTTTGTACCTATTTGTTACCTGAGTTAAAATATGCTTAAGGTGTAAAGATGATAGCGCAAAAAAAAAAACAAAACGAAGTTACCTATTTTACCATACTCGTGTCTTTTTACCATATGCAGTTTATTTTAAGTATTCACATTTTCAGCTTTTTTTCTTTCTTCTTTGTTACGTTTTCGGCTTACCAATATATAACTACAGAGAGAAGTGCATTAGTATGATAAGAGTTTCATTTTTTTTTTTTTTATAAGACTTTTGCGTAACGTTTGCGTATAGTGATAATACGTTTAGAATCGAATTTTTGTAAGTTTCTTATTCATTAAAAGATATTATCTAAAATTCTATTCCTTTTTCTTTTTTTCTCTTTTCATATTAAGCAATCAAACGCGAATATTCTAATATAACGCAATACTGCAAATATTTATTAAAGCCTATTTTGGACACAATCAATGTGTACATCATAGACACATTACCTTCAGTTAGGTACGAGGTATTGGATGTGTATAAATTACACAAGAGGCGCATCATGGCCAAGATCCATTTCTTCTACAGTTATATATAGACCTTCTTCTTCGTACGTCGATTCGTGCTTCGCTAAAACTTTTAACAATGGCCGTAACTTCATCCACCATTGATAGGTCGGAATGCGATGCCTGCGAATAAATATTTTAATATAATATATATACAATCGTATAATATATTAATAACGCCCGTTATATGAAGTAAACGAGATCCGAAAAGAATCTTACTCGAAATCAGTAACGTCTATGAGTTCGGTGAACGGCGTGAACCTATATTGTCTTCTAACGATACCCAACATTACTGCACTAGTTGGATCCGTTGCTACCGTACGTCCATCAGCGTTGGTATATTTTTTAAATTGCTCGCTAAACCATTCAACTGCTTTAGAACCCATTTTAGTACCCAAGTTACGATCGAAAGGAGTCGGCGAACCACCTTGTTGCATATGACCTTTCAAAGTTATAAATATAATTTAATTTATCAAATTTGTTACAGCTCCAGTATTTTTCCTTATATATATTTATATTATTAATTATAATATATATATATATATTATAATTATTAATTTTATATATATATATATATATATATATATAAATAAAATTATAATTATTAATTTTATATTATAATTATTAATTATTAATTATTAATATATATATAAAATTAATTTGTGTTACGTATAATTACCGATTATATTCATCCTGCAACTGAACAATCCTTTTCCTTCTTCGCTGAACAGTCTCTGCATGAAGTCGGTATTATAATTTAAATTAGCATTTTCGTTTCTAAGGATAAGACCTCTCTGTACGCCTTCCGACATTTTTGCGGCCATAGCTATTACATCCTGATTTAAATCTCTGATATTGAATTTTTCCTCAAAGATGTAAGCTGCATCGGCACCACCGGCTAATCCTGCTACAGTAGCTAAATAACCGCAATAACCGCCCATTGTCTCTATGATAAATACGCGACGTTTAGTACCTTGAGCCGATTGACGAATGCGGTCACAAATCTGAGGGAAAAAAAAAAAGAAAAAAAAAAAAAAATGATTATTATATACAAATGTATTATAAGATATTCTGTATAAATAATATATCAACGAGACGAGAGATAAACATTAGAAAGTACCTCTGTAATTTCGTTTAAGGCAGTATCGCAACCTAAAGAAAATTCTGTCCCAGGAACATTGTTACTAATGGTAGCAGGTATCATAGCAATAGGAATTCTAAATTCTTCAAATTTGTCTCTTGCATTATAGAATGTAAGTCCTGTTTGATAACCCTATATAATTAAAAAAAAAAAATTAATTAATTAATGAAAATTAAAAATAAAAAACAACAACAAAATGATCGATGAAAGGATATTTTTTTAAAACGTTATAAAATATATATGCCAATGAAAATTGATTGTTTATTAACCTCGAATCCACCAATAATAAGCAAAGCCTGGATTCCAAATTCTTTCAGTTTTTGAGCTATTTGAGGCAATTGATCATCTCTTGGAGGAGTGCGTTTTGTTCCTAAGTAAGCACCACCTTGTGCCACCCATCCAGTTACAGAGGGCCAATCCATTAATTTAAACTTTCCGGACATAAGACCCAGTATACCATCGCTGACTCCATAGACCTTAATTGCATAATTTTATTGGCAAGATTGATAAAGATGTAAAAGATGTATCAATTTATTTTTCTTTGACATACCTTATCACCTCTATAGATACAGTTTCGTACAAAAGAACGTACTGCAGCATTCATACCACAAGATGGTGAACCAATATGCATTACAGCCACCGTATGATGATCCTGCAATAAAATAGAAATATGTATATATATATAGATGTGTGTGTGTGTGTGTGTGTGTGTGTGTGTGTGTGTGTGTGTGTGTGTGTGTGTGTATGTGTGTGTAGAAAAAAAATATATATTTTAAATATTAACAAGATCTCTCATGCTACATGCATATTAAAACACAAACTTTTTAAATGTTTTAGTACACACAATCTGAAAGGATAATCGATATACAATAGATACATTTTATAAAAATTGTTTCTTATCTATTTTATGATACATTAAGATATGAATTTACTATTTAACTCACTTGTCCACATAGAGTGAATTGCTTTTAGAAGGAAAAAGAAGTAATTAGAAATTTTTAAGAAGTGTTAAACACAACGATAAGAAGGGATGTAAGCTTGTGACTATTTTATATAAATTTACCTTTGTTAATGTAGGACCATTCATTTCCTGAAGCAATATTACATAAGGTATATATATTTATTTATTAAATATATCTAGATATTTATGTGTGTGTATATATATATATATAGAATTACGCGAGATAAGTGTCAAATAAAATAACGTCTGTAAAAATTTATTTTTTTTTCTTTTTCTTTTTTTGGATCTGTTATTAATAATAGTTTGACTGTTAATTCACAGTTTGACCGCTATTTCATAATCGTATATAAATACCGTTTTCATATATTTTTCATTATATCATAGAATCAAAAATCTTAAAATATTAGAATTGTAATTACATGCAACATTTAATACATATATAATTTTATTAGTACGGGAGTTATTAAGATTTTCAATTCCATTCGTAAGAATATACATATAAAGTAAAAATAAATATATATTATAGAAAGTATCGCAATATTACCTTAGCATCATAATCTGCAGGTGCTTTCAATCGAGTCAACATTTTGTATGTGTCCAAGTTACGAGCGAAACCTCTGTAAAATATAAAAATCATGTGAATGTAGAATCACACACACACACACATGTATTATTGAATTATTTAAATTATATTATTTCCTTACTTTCCCCGAAGTTGAACCGCAAGATCCCAATTTTTATCCGCCATAGCTTTAGCCACAGCCTTGGTACGACGTACACATTCCATCAGTGGCAATCTAACAGCTTGATTTCCATCTAATGTAACAACGCAAGCTTCTGTTTCAGGCGTTGCTTCCATTAATGCCATCACAGCTTCAGCACCCATTCGACATCCCTATAAAATATTAAAAAAAAATATAGAAAAAAAAAAGCTTTAAAGTTTAATCAATGACTCAAGAACGTACCAACACTCTATCAAAAGCAGATGGATTGCCACCTCTTTGGACATGACCCAAGACAGTGATCCTGGTATCTTGTTGTAATTTATCAACAACAACTTTATGTACTTTTGCAGCAGTAATAGGATCGCCATTCCTATCTATAGCACCTTCAGCTACAATAATAATATTCAATCGTTGTCCAGTAAGACGTTCCTGAAAATATATTTACTGTTTAAAACAAAGTATGATCGCTCTTAATTTTGTATACAAAATTTATAGAACGATAATAAAGTAATTTTGTAAGCAAGGTATTAATCAATCCAAAATAGTTATGAAGAGCATAAAATATACGACATTTTAATTATTATAAAAAAAAAAAAACTTCTGATTGTATTCCATTTTATTAGAATTATGAAAATATTTATGCAATTATTACTGGATTATAATTCTATTGAATTTTATAGGATTTCAAGACATCGTATATTATATTTGCTTTATGGATGTAATGTTAGATTTTGAAATAGTGAACACAGAAGCAAAAAAGGAAAACGAACTACAAATAACTTACCCCATTTTGAGTAAGAAATTAAGAATAATTTATATGTATTCTATTCATACAAAGCTTTTCATCATTTATGTGATTATGAATTAAACTGTAAAAAAAGCTAATTTTTAATTTATGTAAAGATGTGATGTATAAGAAGCAAAAGCACATTAATTGCTCTTTAAGAAATGAAAAAAAAAAAAAAGGTTAGCAAACCTGCAATAATTTTTTGCAGAGCTTATTCGGCCAATCCCGCTCTGGTGGCCATTCTGGGATGAAAACATAATCTGCCTCAGAACAGATAGCTGCCACTAGAGCCAGGTAACTGTAATGGTATGTCGTGAAAACTAGCTAAAATAATATGTACTACACTTCTTAAGTACATTTTCATTTTCTTATTAGAGTCATAATACAAGGGCAAATCTTATAGGGTAAATAGAATTAATCAATAACATATCATTAGACATTTGGCATGTCAAAGAATCTTCATTGATACTATACATTTAAAAAAAATCAAACCCTCATAAAGAGATGTAACTAATTATATTGAGTATTACTTCTGGTTTTAATATGAAATCTAGCACTTGAAATATATGAATGAATGTCCTTTAAAAGTAATGGGCTACATTATATTTAATATGAAATTTGAATATATCTTCCTACGATCGAAAGTATCTAACTATTTCACAGATTGTTACTAGGATTCAAATAATTATGCAGTTAAAAGCACGTTACTAAAAATATTTAGAGCTGACTATTTGATCGGACATGCCTTCTGCAAAGCTTCACAAAGTTCGTTGACCCAATCACCTTGTGTTGGACATTCAGGAAGAAACGAATAGCAAGCTTCAGAAGCCAAACTCGAAGCTATTGTTAAATACCTGGAAGCTTCTGATTTCTGATTACATGAAACATTTTTTTTTTCCAATCAAAATAATAAATCTACACATTTATAAATCATTTTTCAAACATAAAAGGAAGATTTTTGTCCACTCGCCCGTATTTATATCGGAGGAGGATTTTAAATGTGGTACATATTTTTAACATTGACAACCACTCAGCGATTAAAGCATGATATTAGATAAAAAGTTTTTTTGTTAAAGTCCCATTAGTTAAAAGCAACAAAATGAAAAATTTTGAAAATTCATAAAACATGCCTGTTCCAACTTTTTACATAATTTTTCAGGCCAGTCGATGGGAGGTGGACATTCTGGGAAGAAAACATAGTCTGCCTCTGCAGCTAGAGCACCCACAATGGCCAGATACCTAGCCAAATGTTAATTTTAATTTTTAGACTGTACCGTATACACAAAGTGCGGTAACCAATACCAATAGATAGATCAATATTAAAACACAAAGAAATGTTCAAAAAGGTAGGAAACCTGTATCAGCTCTTTAGATTATCTATGATAACAGAATAAACTTTCATTGGACCTAATAATGACTCTTTCTAGATATGAAATGGATTGTTGTTTACAATATACATTAAATTTTATGTCATACATACCCACAATGTCTACCCATAACCTCCATTATAAACGTACGTTGATGAGAGTAAGCCGTGCTAACAATAGCATCAATACTTTCTATAATACGATGTAATGCAGAGTCCGTTCCAATGGTCATATCAGTTCCACAGAAATCATTATCAATAGAACCCACCATACCAACAATATGTAAGCATTTATACTTCTCACTTTGTTCGGGCGTTATTTGACCTAGTACATAATTATTATTATATACAATGCCAATTAATATAATTATTATAATCAGATCTAATCTTGTTTACTCACCAGTCGCTGCAAGTTCCTTCAAAAGGTCAGCCCATTCTTCTTTGAAAAGATTTGCACCAGTTAGAGAACCATCACCTCCAATAACAACTAAATTGGATATTCCATTCGTTACTAAATTTTTAGCTGCCTTTAAACGACCAGCGCGTTCTCTGAATTCTTTACACCTAGCGGATCCTATCATCGTACCACCCTAAAAATTGACGAAACTACAATGCACTAAATTGTACGAAATTTAAGAATCTTATCAAATGTTAACTACTAACCCTATGAATAATACATGACACGGATGACCAAGTTGCTTCTACTATGTTACTTCCACCATCAACCATACCTTGATAACCTTCTTTGATAAAGAATACTTTGCAACCCAAATATATTCCCATTCTCACAACTGCTCTTACTGCAGCATTCATACCTGAAAGATAATGCGTAAGTATTACGTGTTATTTAATATCTTAAAATTAAATATACTGATTATAAGATGTATATTTACCTTGCGAATCACCACCACTGGTAAAGACAGCTAGGCCTTTACCTTTGTGACTACCTGGTTTTATAAATTTGGTTTGTGGTACTAAATCTTCCGCCATGGTTATGCCGCAGAATCGACAATTTTTCTATAAAACAGATTAAAGTAAAGGAAAGGGATCTACAAGAAGTATTTTGTAAGACATTAATTGTACAAAATATTCGTATAATATACTTTTGCTCGATCAAAATTATTTTTACTGGCTTAAATATTTCAAATTTTCTAAATGCTATTTACTTAAAACGGTTCCAAATTGCGCATCACAAACACAAAGTACTTCAGAACTTTCTCTTGACAAATCACAAGAATTTGATTTATCATCTGCATATCTATATTCAATATATATATCAGATTCTTTATCTAATATAACCGGTTTATTATATGCAATAGATTGCATTGGATAAGCAGTAGAACAATGATCGATATGATTTTTCTTCTTAACATTTATCGGTGGATGGACATATTCGTTTTCAGAATGTACATTTTTCTTTTTGTTATAGCTATCCATATTTGTAACTAAAATTGACGACAAACAATGTGGATTAAAAAACGACCAAATAATGTAATAACATTTGTAATTGTTGTTTAATTGCTGTTCTTACTATCGTTTACAGTCCGAACGATGAATTTTGAATTAATAGAGACGCGATCTCTCACCTTGACACAAAAATTTTCATGGCATGCTATATCTCTTTTTTCGGGCGAGTTTCTTTTATTGCGATATAACATAAACTTGCAATGTTGCCCCAGTAATGTATACACGTACATACACACACACACACACACACACATATATATAATACGTAAGATATATATATATATATATATTAAAGTTTTGGCAACAATAAACTGTTTTCATACAGGGACGACGATTATCGTCGTTCAAATAATTGTCTTTAAATTTTCGATCGAATTCTAAATTGATTTAACTTGCAAATTCAAGAAATATCAAAATATTCTAAAAAATATTTAAGAAATATAAAGATAAAAGAAATACGAAAGAGACATTCCAACGATATTCTCAAAGGATCGTTTTGATCTTCTAAACGTAATGTCATTATTAAAAGAAACATTCTGGCAAGATTTCAAACTCGGGAACATCGAATCAAAACACGAAGAAAACCCGACGTTAATAACACAATACATAGTAATGATTGTCCGTCGAATAAAGGTTGATTCACAACATTTTCTCTGATTATGCGTTTCTATACAATACCGTATATAATATTTATACGTATTACACGATATCTCGGTATGAATGAACCCTCCTATCCGTTCGATATCAATATAAGCGCATAGACGATAATCGCAAACGTTGTTTCGTTGCAATCGAATCGTACGATATCGAGAAAGAAAAGACGAAAGAGGAACCTTGACGTTTTCGAGCGTATTAAAAGCGAACGTAGAAAGAAGAATCTGAAGCCCCTGGAATACTTCGAACGTATACCGAGAGAAACGTACCGTACGTAAAAAGTCCTAAGTAGATACTTGAATGGGATTTTGTGGATCGACCTTAACGTCAAGAAACAAGTGACTATCGACGACGTGAAGAATATTTTTTCAACGCGTTCGAAATGATTATTACAACGTTTCGATGACTTCGTAACGAGCTCGGAACTATCGAAACGATAAAAATGATGAGAAACATTGCATTCCTTAGACGTCGAATGACAATGATTCGGAGATGAAAGATTCGACGTCGTCTTTTTTAATACGAACATAAAGATATTTCATAATGGCGTTGTTACTTACTTAAGAGAAGAAATTACGCTCGTCGAGCGAAGGAAGCAACGATGAAACGTGCTCTTCGCGCTCTCTCTCTCTCTCTCTCTCTCTCTCACTCTGTCTCTTACTTTTTCTCTCTCTCTCTCTCTCTCTCTCTCTTTCTATCTCTATCTCTTTCTGACAAAATGCAGCACTCTAGCTGCTACCTCTCGAACCGTCAAAGACAACACTCGCGAGACGTTTGGGCGACTGAAGGTGACCTTTAAGTTCCTATACTCCACCACAGACCCTGCTCAAATACTTGATCCCCACCACTTCCAATTCGTCCGCCAATCAACGTTAACCGGCGTACACGTTGGCCAATCCCAGGACGTTTTAAAACTCGCGCTGAATTCTTCGAATACCTTACGTAAAAATTTCGAACTTGGGTCTCCTACCATCATTGGTATCGTGAAAAATGATCACTTTTTTTTGCAAGTTTTCTTATCCTATCAAGTAATCTCTTTCTCTCGAGACGTTTTATAGAGAATATCGCGAATTTTTCCTCTCTTTTTATTTTTTTTTTTTTTTATTTATATATACCGTATTAACAGACAAGAAGACAGACGCGCAATTCGAATGACGTCTTGTCGAAGCTTACAATTATCGATCGATGTGTGTGTGTATGTGTGTGTGTGTGTAGACGCGCACATATATGTATATGCATATAACTCTATTCAAAAGTACAGTTGGTAGTGATTCTAAATTTATCAACGATAGACAAGTATTATTTTAACACTCATCATCGTATTGACCTTTTTTCTAATAATTTTTTTTCTCTCCCTCCCTCCCACACAATCCGAAATGGACCGTCGATAAACACGTAAATATTTCCATAAACTTTTTCATACATCAATTGCGAAATAACATAATTCTCGTGACGAGTGCGACGAGACGAGAGAAAAAAAGAGAGAGAGAGAGAGGGGGGAAGGGGGAGAGAGAGAGAGAGAGACGAAATACATCGATGGGAAATCTTTAAGGGACATTGTACAAACACCAAAAAAAACTCGTCCTTCCTCTCCCCGGCGTTAAAAATGAATTCGTAACAAAAAAAAAAAGTCCTTTCGAAAACTACTTTTTTTTTCTCCTTCTTCCTCCTCTTTTCTTCATTACCAATCGCAATACTTACGAGCATGTGTGATACTTTTCATAACGAAGTTTCATCATACCTTCGTATTTCGTCAGAGAAATCGAAATTCACCTTCTATAGACATAACAAAATTTTCGAACTCGTAGGAAACTTTGATCTCGATATATAAAAAAAAGAAAAAAAAAAAAAAAAAATAGATATGCGCGATGACGTAATATATCATTGTGAATCATAAAATTCGTTCAATTCATGAAATGTGAGAATGCATTAATTAATGTTGTCGATCGTTGTGGTGCCAAGCGACTTTAGAATCGTCGTCCATTGATCGGAACAAGAAACTCTTTCTTGCTTAGAGATATGGATTACGTGATGCCTCCAACGAAGTCATGCGTTGGCTGTCAGGTATTCGAATATACGTGCCGATGATCTCGTAGGTCACGGCGTCCGTTCTAACTTAACCACTCTATGACGGTAAAAGAAGGAAAAAGAAAAAAAAAAAATAGAAACTACAAACGGCGATCCCTTTTCATTCAGATTTACGCATGGAACAAAACATTTACACATACAATTTATGTTACGTCACAAAGTCAGCGTCGATCGATCGATTAATAATTTCTTTTTCTTTTTAGATCTGTACGGATGTGCAGTCGTCGGTCGAAGCAGTGATTCTCAATCCTTTATGCTACTTTTGTATACTCTCCGTGCAAATTCGGCGTATCTCTTCTATGAGAGTAATACAAAACTATGATTGTAATATAATGATGGGAATAAAAGGAAAATATATATGTGTGTGTGTGTGTGTGTGTGTGTGTTTGTGTATGCCGTAAATTTTGTATTTAATTTTTGTAATCTATCACGTCGTAAACCTAAAAATTTTACTGCGTACCCCACACGTTGAGAGTTCCTAATTTAACATGATATTTTACTCTATAATTAGGTTCGACAAACTTGGATGATCTCGAGACGAACGATTGAATCGCGTTTCTCAAAATGTTTCTTTCTTTTTCTTTTCTCTCTTTTTTTTTTTTAACTCTCGATCAGAGAAAAATTTTCTTCTTTTTCTTTTTATTTTGTCCTCTTAGAAAAAAAAAAGAAATTTTTCACCCTTCATCCGGCGAGTCACTTTTTGTTTTATGACGCAAGTTGAGTATCACTGCCGCGAATGCGAAATATCTCCTCGCAATGTATGTTTCTCTTTACTACGAAATCAAATGGAAAAAAACGCGTTTATTCAATTAAAAAAAAAAACAAAATCAAAAAAAAAGAGAATTTTCGTAAGAAGACATACGTTTAAACTATGCATTAATACAGCACGTGCGGTAATTACATAAATGTAAACCTTCAGTAAAAAAAATATATATATACAAATTTTGATTAGCAAATAATATCATATATGTGTATATATATATATATATATATATATATATATATATATATATATGCATATGTTATTTTTCATAAAACCACAAGTAAACACGATGTATGTAGAGTGTCTTAAGTTTTCTTATCTAAATTTTGATAAAGTGTTATGCGAATGGAAAAAAAAAGAGAGAGAGAGAGAGAGAGAAGGAAAAAAGAATATGCTAACGATCTCCATAAAAAATTTTTAATTATTTCAAAAAAAAAAAAAGCAAATATGAAAATAAAAATATGTGGACATTAGCAAGGTCAAAACGATGTAACAAAATTTACGAAATTTGGATAGAAATTACGTAGCTAACCGTAGTGAAAAATTTGCACATCGCTATTGATTATTACGATATTGAAATATATAAACTTTAGCGATTACCTTGAAAAAATTTTTACGATAAACGACTACGTAATATCCTAGTACGGAGATTACCACAAATACGAGTATTTCTTCTTTCGTGGATTTCGCGTTGATTAAATTAATTAAAATATGAGACTGATTTTACATGTTCGTTAAAAGAGCTCATTAGGAGTGGGGGGTCGATCGCAAAAAAATTACTCTTCTCCGAATCAAAACTAGTTCCAATGAAAGTTTCTGGAATCCTGTCCTTAGAAAAAAAAAAAAAATAATAATAATAATAATAATCTTCCGAATCCTATTCATCGATCAACGTTCCAACTGTTTCGTGATCAAAAAGGATAATATTATTATTATCATCGTATAAAAATCATTTCTCCTTAATTTCTCTTCCACCAACCCCCGATCGAAATTACATAATTCGATCGATATGACTGTGTGTACGTAAGATCGCTTTTTCATCTTCTTCTTCTTTTTGAATTTACAGATTTATGTTGACCTTTGGACCACCCCGGTGTACGACGTTCAAGGACGCGATTACGCAATTAAGAAAAATTATTGATCAAATCCAAGAGAGAGAGATTCGAATTTGGTTCTTGATAAAAATTCTTTAGTAAGTTTCGTCACCCTAACGCGTTTACGTTACGTTTTGCGTAAAGCTTCGATGCTAACTTTTCGAATTAAAAAATCGAACATCCGATTCTAAAAACTATCGATCGTAATTAATAATATATTATTATTACGGAGGATTTGAGGGGAAACTATCAAAGCACGAAGAGAGCGAGAGGATAAAGGCTACAGAAAAAAAAAAAAAATGATAAAAAAAAAGATACAAAAAAGAAAAAATCGACAAAAAAGAAAAGGAAAAAAAGGACAAGCCAGAAAAAAAAAGACAACAAAAAAAGTAGGACGTGCCACGTAAGAAGAACAACCAATATAGCTGAAGAAAAGCGTATATATATATATGTATATATATATATATATATAAGAGAGACCAGCCGTAAATTTTTTTTTTTTTATGGTTTTTCTTAGACATTTTATCAGAATTTATTATCTCGTGTAAACGTTTATAATAATAATTATAATTTACAATTACGATGATCGATGATAAATACAAATAGAACAACGTAATTCGGTAGGAGGGACGAAGAGAAGGTGTTGTTTCTGGATGGGGTCGGGAGGGTGGTGAAGATGATGATGATGATGCTGATGAGATGATGATGATGATGATGATGGTGCTGGTAGTGCTGGTGGTGGTGGTGGTGGTGGTGGTGGTGGTGACGATATTGGTGGTTGTTGTTGTCGTAATTCCGGGGACGCGGTTGGGCTAGAGATTTATGACGATAAACAGGAATGAGCGGGGGTGGGCGGGGCGAGAGGGGGAGGGAAGGGCAGCACAGGGAGCCATTTTGGAAGCGACGCTGGTTTTTAGCTGTTAGCTTCTCGATGCCAAGCGGACGACTTCTTTTTTTTTTTTTTTGTTTTTTCTTCTTTCTTTTCTTTTGTCGTCGTCTTTACTCTTTCCTTTCGGTTGCGATATTTCTTTTTTTGTTCCTTTTGTTTTTGTTTTTTTTTGTTCTTTCTCTTCCTTTTTTTCTTCTTTATCTTCTTAATATATACCATTAAACTCGTCTCGTTATATTATTCATAATAATATATCCAAACACACACACACACGCAAACGGTGGGGCCGTGTTTTATAAAAGATCATGGATAGAACGTTGCCATTCCCGCGCGCTACTGGCAAGAAGACGTTAATTTATATATAAGACGCTGGTGGGTGGTGTCCGCAGATTTTCTTCTCGACTCTCTTACGATGACGATGAAGATGAGGATGATAATGACGATAACGATAACACGATGACGACGATGATACGATAACGATAACGATAACGATAACGATGCCGATTAGCGATTAGCGATGGCCACGATGACAACGAGAATGATGACGATGATAACGATGGACGATGGACGATGATATAATGTCGATGACAATGACGATAACGATGACGATAATATAATTTATATATATATATATATATATATATATATATATATATATATATATTTTTTTTATTTTTTTCGTGTTTCTCCGTTGGAAGAACACATCTCATCCGACCAACACGTTCGTTCGTTTCTTGCCAAATTTTCTCATTTATCGTTTTTCGCGTTCCGCGGTGTTCTATTATCGGCGTGTAGGTTTGTTAACATCCGTTACGTAACTTGCCTATTTTTTTTTCTTTCTTTTATGCGCGCATGTATGCGTGCGTGCGTGCGTGTACGTGCGTGTACGTGTGTGTGTGTGTGTGTGTGTCAAGCGAATGACGAAAAAGAAGAGGGTTAGGTGGGGGAGGAAGAAAAAAGAAATTGAAATGATCAACGTATAGTCGAAAGGAAACGTATACAAATGTGTACTCGCGCATAGATAATAATTGGAAAAAAATAGGAGGATGAGATGAGATGAGAGATACAGAGACAGATAGACAGACAGAGAGAGAGAGAGAGAGAGAGAGAGAAATATATACGTAGAGAAACAAAACGTTTCTTCCATCGAAAAGATAGATTTAGTTCGTCCATTATAATATTTATAATATTATAACATGACGTATATAAAACTCTTGTGTCTCCAACAAAAGTGTTCATTTTCATGATTTGTTCTTTGAAAGAAGAAAAAGAAAAAAGAAAAAAGAAAAGAAAACGACAAATTTTTATTTAAAAAAAAAAAAAAAAAAAAAATTCAATGCTACGGAGAGACGGAGACAGAGACAGAGAGAAAGAGAGAGAGAGAGAGAGAGAGAGAAAGAGAAAGAGAAACGAAAAGAACGCAAGACGACGACAGCAACATACGATGACGTAATTTTGAAATTTCTGACGTCGGAAGAGACTTTTGCTATAAAAGATTGTTGTGTAAGAAATTAATTATGGCCCTTATTACAAGTGCCATAAGACACTGGATGATACATATTATTATAGGACAAGCTTAAGAGAGAAAGAGAGAAAGAGAGAGAGAGAGAGAGAAACATATTATATATACATATATATATTTGTGTGTGTATGCGTGTATGTATATAAATATATTGAAAAGAAGCTACAGGAGAGAAAGGCGGTGTAAAAATTTTGTACCGTGCCGAGTTCCGAAAAAAAATTCCAATTTCTTTTTTTTTTTTTTAATTGTTTCTTCCTTTTTTTTCTTCCTTCCTTCTCTGTCCGATGGAAATCTTTTTTTATGGCGTTGTTAAAAAACAAACCGGTTCGGCTATAATAAAAACTTATCGATAGCGTTCTTTCTCCCTCTTTCTCTCTTGCACACATTCTCTCCTTACTCTCTCTCTCTCTCTCTCTCTCTCTCTCTCTGTCTCTATCTACATTCATTCATTGATTCTCTCTGTCTTTCTTCTTTCTTTCTCTCTCTCATCCTATTTCTCTCGCATCTACGATTAACTTGTATAACTTTACGTTAAACTAAAATATATTAACAAAGATTCGTGAATATTCGTGTCGTCGAATAATTTCGATTCTCTTTGTTTTCTCATTATTTCGTTGAACGATTCAAAAAAAAAAAAAAAATAATAAAAAGAAAAAGAAAAACAATTCGTTCTTACGCTCGGTTATTTTCATTTTTACGCATCGACACTCCTTACTTTGCGAGATCGTTCGTACGCACGCACGCACATACAACAAACATTCGCGTTTCAAATGCAATTTTTTTACTTTACCCAAAATTCTTTCTTCCTTTTTTTTTTTTTATTTTTTTCGAATAAAATCAAATTACCGTCCCTTTCCGGTATTTTAGATAGTACTAAGAGGAACAACGTGACATACTTCGTACAACGTTTTGTTCGAATATATGTGTTCTCCTTTTTAATTTTCAATCGATTATCGTTAATTGTTTATGTTCGATAACGTTTGCATAGAAAAACCTGCACACGCATATAGACACACCCCAAACCCCTCGTCGGTAATATTATTATTTGCCGAACGTGTGTTTATAAAGGAGCACGCACGTCCTCCTATAATACGAATATAGTCGAAACAATATACATTTTATGACTTATTAACGATCAGTACGTAGTAGTATGCATTATACTTGACTCTTTTTAATCCGCCATATTGAAAGAAGAATAGAAGAAATTACGAACGGTGTGTTTCTTGATTATGTACTTTTTCTCTCTCTCTTTTTTTCTCTTATTTCTCTCAATTTCTAATTTCTCTCCGACGTATATATGTATATATATATATATATACATATTCTTTTTTGTTTCATTCTATCGCACAATAACTCAATTACGCAAATTTATCAGAAACACGCTGAAGTAATGTGTTATTATATAATCGTATACTCAAATAACACTCTCTATTTCTTTTTTTTTTTTGATTTTTCTTTTTCGATTTTTTCGAATATTTTTTTTTCTTTTTTATTTTTGTAATCAACTAAACCTCCTACCGAAAACCAATAGTTAAAACTTTATAATTTTAAGATTACGCAGTGTGTCCTTTTTTTTTCTTTCTTTCTTTCTTTTTTACTCTTGAATTTCTTTTTGCGAGAAACGATTATCAATGCGTGCGAATCCACGACGAAATAATAATCTCTCATCCTTTCGAGCTGTCCACTCTAAACCCAATGTCTAAAGAGTTTGAATTTTTTTGTCGCAAGTTTTTTTAGAGGAGGAGGAGGAGGAGGAGGAGGAGGAGGAGGAGGAGGAGGAGGAGCGGGTCGAATTAACGGAATGTTCCAACATTTATGCACGCGTATCGTAACTCCATATATCCCCTCTCTCTCTCTCTCTCTCACTCTCTCTCTCTCTCTCTCTTTCTTCCCCCTTATTCTCCTTTCTTCTTCGGCGCAAATGCGATTAACTATATGCGTTAAACATTTTTTTTACTTTTTCTGAGAGCATATAATAATATATAGATTATATATATATATATTTATATATATATGTGTGTGTGTATATATATATATATATTGCGCATAACGTTTCAAAAGAGCGCGGTGGGAGGGTTGGTTTAAAATAGAGGAGTGTGCGCGAGAGGAAAGAGTCGAGAAAATCGGGACACCCTCTATGTATTTCTTTTTTTTTTTTTCCGTTTATCGACGTATCAATGAAGAAAAAGTTGTCGCGGGATAATCGGACGAATTACATTACATATAATAATAATAATAATAATAATAATAATAATAATATAATAATAATAATAATAATAATAATAATAATAATAATATAATAATAATAATAATAATGGTGTATGGGCGCGCGTTTCTCTCGTTATATATATATATATATTTTTTTTTTTTTAAATCCGGAAACCTCGATAATTTTTCTCTTTTCTTCTTTTTCGTCTTCCTTTTCCCCTCTTTCTATTTCTTCCTTTCTTGTCTTTTGTCTTTTTCTTTGTTTAAAGAGGGGAAAAAAAAAGTGTAGAGAGAAAACAAGAATCTAAAAAAAAAAAAAAAATAAAAAAAAATAAAAAAAGAAAGAAAAAATTTCTCCTTTTTCTCTTCCCCGGTCCCATAATATTTTTTTTTTTTATCTATCGCGTACGACGACGACGACGATGATGATTAAAAAAGCGAAGGATGTCTTTGAAGCTCTCCTCTTCCTCTTCGTCTTCCTCTTCCTCTTCATCTTCATCTTCATCTTCTTTCTTTTTTCTCTCCCCCTCTCTCTCTCTCTCCTCCCTCTCTCCCTCTCTCACTCCTTTTCTCAATTTTGAATCTTTCGCTTTTCGACTCATCTCGGATGAGATACGAAGAATTTCTTTTTCGCTCGATGATTTCTTTTCTTTTTTTTTTTTTTGTTTTTTGGTTTTGTTTCGTGTGTATATACATATATAGATATATATATATATATATAATTTTTTTTTCGTTTATTTTAACGATGACACAATTAGAGCACACACACACACTACTGACAATGACCGTTCGTTAAGTGTTCGGAGAGAAAAAAATGCGAGTACATCATCTTCGCGAGGACGATCGAGTTTTTTAGTTTTTCTCTCTCTCTCTCTCTCTCTCTCTCTCTCTCTCTCTCTCTCTCTCTCTCTCTCTCTCTCGTTTTCCTTTTTTTTCCCTTTTCAACGGATAAAAAAAGGAACGGACAATGCGAACTCGAGAAAGAATAATAATTATACCGGACGTATATGCAAGAAGAAGATGATTTTTTTTCAATGAGAGAGGAGGCGCTTAAGGAGGTGTTGTTGGTGGTGATGATGATAGGGAGGGGAGGGGAGGGGTGGGGAAGTTTCGATGGACGATAGGTCTGGGATAGAGGGGTAGGGGGAGGGATAAGAGATATATCGGTTTAACGTGTATACACGTATAAAATATATTAAAAAGTGTTTTTAAATTAAGTCACCACTGATGTCGTTTGGAACTTAATAACTTAATGTATTTGTTTTGTTATTTTTTTTTCTTTTTCTTTTCTTTTTTTTTTTCTTTTTTTTACTCTCCTTTCTCCTCCTGCGTTCTTCCCTTCGTATAATAATAATAATAATAATAATAATAATAATAATATTCATACTTGCTAGACAATGTGAAATTTAATTTAATGACAACTGGATAATAATGTAGTTTAGATTCATGCGTGCTTATTTTTTTTTTTTCTCTTTCTTTCTCCCTCTCTATCTTACTTTCTTTTTTTTTTATTTCTTTCTTTTATGTTCTCTCTCTCTCGCTCTCGCTCTCGCTCTCTCTCTTCGCATATCATTTTCTTCGAACTTTCGCGCTCCTCCTTTTCTTTGTTTTTTATTATTTTTTTTTTTTTCGTTTCCTTTTATCTAGCGATACTTTTGAGAGTCGGTAAAAGTAGCAAACAGATCTGGGAATAGTGACAGTGACATTTGAGGTTTGTGGTGATGTGGTGTGGGTGGTGGTGGGTGGAGGATAGTGGTGGATAGGTGGTGGTAGGTGTGGTGGTGGTGGTGGTGGTGGTGGTGTCTCATGTTATTATACTGTTCGCATTTCGTGTCTCGTCACAACGCGCGAAAAGTTATAAACATTTTCTAACATTCGTTCGTTCGTTCGTTCATTCGTTCATTCGTTCATTCATTCATTCATTCATTCATTCATTCATTCATTCATTCATTCATTCATTCATTCATTCATTCATTCTCTCCCTCTTTCACTCTCACATTCACTCTTTCATCCCAACGCGTGACACACATAGATGCGCAACGTATACAAAAAAAAAGACGCACAGAAGTGACAAAACGCTTGTGCTTTCTTTCTTGTATTTTATAGTGATTTTAAAACTGACATCTTGAATTTTATTTTTCCGTCGCCACCAAAGATTCATTAATTCTCTCTCTCTCTCTCTC
>OU427003.1:5862796-5867796 GCA_911387935.1 Dolichovespula saxonica | reverse complement strand
CCAAAGAGTAAGGTTGTCACGCAGCAACTGCATTATCAGCGTGGAGTCTTTGTAGCTGTCCTCGTTTAATGTGTCCAGTTCTGCGATCGCATCGTCAAACGCCTAAAAAGAAACGAAATAAAAAAAAAAAGAAAGAAAAAAAAACAGAAAAAATAACGATCATTAATCTTGCACCTTTAAAATGCCGTCTAGTTTATAATTTGAACACATTCGCTGCGACGTCGCTGCCATCGTAAACGCGCGCGCGCGCGTCGTGGCGATTCTAACCTAGAAATTTCGTTCATTTTTTTTTTTGCTCTACGGCGCGACGCCGTTTATGATTCTATCGAGAATGAGAGAAGAAGAAAAAAAAAGGGGAGTAGAAGGTAAAATAAAGGAAAAAATATTCTTCGAATAAGCAAAGATATTCTCATTTTCGGAGATGCTGCGAATGTGTTCAATCATATAAAATCAATGTACCGATGTTTCATCGATTACAACTATGTCAAAGAAAATCATTGTTAGATTATTTTAAAATCGTAGTTAATGCATGGGATGATTAATTATTCATTTAAATTAAGACGGTATTGCATTGTAATTATTATCTTTTGCGACTTGAGGTGAGTTAATAGTAGTGGTACAGTGGGTGAGAGATGGAAAGGAATTATTGTTGTTACTGAGATTATTAATAAAAAAAAAAAAAAAAAAAAAAAAAAAGAGTTAGCGATATCAAAGTAAATCAAATAAAATTAGATATATATATATATCTCTCAAAATTGTGTGAGTGGTAATCATTGTTAAGATATAAATTCAAACATACAAATATTACAAAAAGCGATTTGCATTTGAAAAGGAAAAACTATGTTAAGAGATACAAGTCTGGTATTGTAAAATACCGAATTGTTCGATAAAAATTTTTGCATGACAGTAACTTTTGGATAATAAAACATCAGAGATGAGTGCACAGACACACACACACACACACACACACACGTATTAGATATTGTTATACTTTATATACTGTGCAAATAACAATATTATATCGATAAGTCATTCAAACGAACTCGAAAATGAAAAAAAAAAAAAAAAAAATTAAAAAGAGCAAAAACAAAAACTCGAACAAACAATATGATTCTTGTTTTACCCCTGACCTGTTTGGCCAAGTGACAGGCCCTAGCGGGGGAATTGATAATTTCGTAATAAAAAACGGAGAAGTTGAGGGCAAGGCCAAGCCTGATGGGATGTGTAGGCTGCATTTTTGCTTTCGCTATATCGAACGCCTCCTGATATGCCTTCTGTGAATCATCGACTACCGCTGCAATGTAAATCACAGAAAAAAAAAAAAGAGATACTAAAAACAATCCATTTCATCACGAGATTTCTCTCTCACTATTTCTTGTATTACGTTGTCAGTTTATCGTTAGAATAAGGAGGAACAACGACAAATGATAAACGGGGCGTTATAAAGAACGAAAGTGAGTATGTTATAAGTAAGAAAAGGAAAGGAAAAAGAACAATAAAAAAAAAAAAAAAAGATGAAAAAAAGTCCAATACGATGGCATGCCAATGTAAAAAAAAAAAAAAAATATCCGCGAGGACATATTTTTCATGTTTGCACAATAAAACACGACAACCACACCACAACCACCACACAACCACCCCGTTAACCCCATAATCTCATCATCGCCACTGCACCACCCACCATCTCTCACCATCAATTATACATTTATATATAGTCGCTCGTCGTAGTCTAGAGCTAAAAAAAAATGGGTTCTGCAAAAAAGATTGTATAAAAGTATCGATTAAGCGTTATCGGATTAATTTCCTTTATTTCAATACCTGTTTGGCCAGCTGACAGGCCTTATCTGGTGAGTTGAGGATCTCGTAATAGAAGACCGAGAAATTTAGAGCTAGACCTAGCCTGATCGGATGGGTGGGTTGCATCTTTGACTTGCTGATATCGAACGCTTCCTGGTACGCCTTCTGGCTATCATCTACCACAGCTGTATACGTACGTGTACGGGAGAGACAATCAGATATATATATATGAGTTTTGTTAGATTGGCAATGATATTTGTCATATATTATAATTAGGAATTATTGAATTATAAACGATACAAAATTCCAAACATTAAACATAAAGAAAGGAGGAGAGGACGTGCGCGCGCACGCCAATCACGCACACACACGTTTTTTTCTCATGCCAAAAAGCTGTAATAACGACAAACTACTACTCTTCGGGTATTTAGTATCATCTGTCGGAATGATTAATGTCATCTCTTCCTTTCGAAAAGTGAAATCTCTCGACTCGAAGGAAAGAAGGAGGAGAAGTCCAGTTGCAAGAAAGTAGTAATTTCATCGTGGTATATACGAAAAAAAAAAATAAATAAAAAAATAAATAAATAAAATATATATTTTTTATTCCTTTTTCGAACGATTTCATTTCGGCTTTATCCCTTCGTTACGGATAATTCGTTAAATTCCAAAGAGTAGTTTTTTGTTTGGTTTTCTTTTTTTTTTCTTAGCGAAACACACACACACACACACACACACAAGACAGACAGACAGACACTTCTTTTCCTTCGTTTTCTCGTTACGAAAACAAAGGAAAAAATTGGCGAGCAAGTTTGCGATGGCAGATGAGAGACGAGGGGGGGTAAGGCAAAGGAAATTTTCTTGCGTCGATAATTACTCGAACTGTTGTTTAGAAGTTGTTTAGAATTGTTTAGAAGTTAAGTCGTTCTTCCAATTGTTTAGAAATTTTCTCTAAGTGTTATTTTCGAGGTTCGATTGTAAATCGACGGAGAGCACGCACACACGGCTCAACGATCGAAAAGGGATTTTTATCTTTAATCGAATACAAAAACATCTGCCAAAGCAACCACGACTCACCAACACCCCCCTCCTACCAGCTGTCGCCAGCAGCAGCGCAGCCATCGCTGGCTGGTCTTTTCGTTTCACCTTTGAAGGGAAAAAAGAAAAAGAAAAAAAAACAAAAAAAGAGAGAGAGAAGAAAAGAAAAGGAAAAAGCTGAACGGCGTTTCGTTAAGGACCCACTTTTGATTTATATCTCTTTATCTCTCTCACTCTCTCTCTCTCAAGAAACACAATGGAGTATCTGTGTGTGTGTACATATACACGTATATACGTGTATATGTATAAATATATATATAAATATATATTAGACACCCGCTATCGAGTTAACTTGAACCGACGATCGCAACCCTCGATCTATTATCATACTTTTATCAAATTTTTCAGATTTGAGATCTTAGTATACGTAAAAGAAAAAATGCACAATCTCAACTTGATGGATCAGTAAATTCGAAGAACAGTTAGGATCGATTTTTGAAACGTTTGTTGAAAATGAGTGACAGAGAAAGAGATCAAAAAGTGATTCGTGATACATATATATATAAATTATAAAGAGGGTCCTTTTTTCTTTTTCTTTTTCTTTTTTTTAATTTCATCCTGTCTCGAAAAATCGTGACGCCACCCGTTGCCCGTATCAAATAATAGGACAACGAACACGTAGGGTATTTCGAGAAGGTTGTTATTATTATTATCTTTTTCTTTTTTTTTTTCTTTCTTTCAGATACGTACCGTTCCTGGTTTCACCAGTGGCAACTTCTGCGAGATACCTGTAATAATCACCCTTCATCTTGAGGTAGAATACTTTGCTTTCGGCGTTGCTAGCTTTAGGGATCAGGTACTTGTCTAAAAGACCCTGTAAAAAAAGAAACAAAAAAAGAAACATTACAATGGGAACGAATACAATATATCTTGAAGAAGTCGATGAAGAATTTTTTTTTTTTTTTTGATATACGTTATAGACAAATATTTTACTGTATTAGGTCGAAGTTAAAAAAAAAAAAAAATAAAGAAAGATAAAAGATAAAAGAAACGATTAATATTCGAATGAAGGATATAAAAGATACAATAAAAATAAAAATAATATATATATATATGAAAGAATAAGAAGGAGGAAAGAAGAAAGACAAAAAAAAATATTTTGCACAAAAATAAGATCGAACGAGAATAAATTTGCAAGTAACGTCGGTCGTACGGTCGATTGATAAATGTAAAGAAAGAAAATCGAGTTTAATCGTTCGGCGCGACGTTGAAATATCGAATTTATCGACTGACATAATAAATTACAATATACTACGACGACAACGGAGGAAGGACAAACAAAGAGAGAGAGAGAGAGAGAGAGAGAGAGAGAGAGAGAGTCGTGTGTGTATCGTGTTAATACTAAATAATAATGTCTCTTCGAATAATACCCGTGGCGTTTTAATCGATGACAGAGAATACAAAAAAACAAACGTACAAAAACAAATATATATATATATATACACACCTATTGCAAGTTAACGCAAGAATATAATGAGTTATACACAGAACGATATGAGAAAACCGGGAAATGATTATCATCGGATATAATGAACCACCACGTGATTAATAAATAAGAAACCACCGGAGGTGGGCCGTCCGATGGTAATGGTATTAACAGTTTAGACATATAAAAATCTAGACATCTCGTCGATACGTGTTTGTTACGGATATCAATGGACGTTGGGGCCGTCGCAGTTATCGAACCTTGTTCCAGTTTCACCGCCCTTTTACGTATAACACATTATATATACATACATACATACATACATACATACATACATACATACATATATATATATATATATATATATATATATATATATAACACGTTATATATTCAGAGTACGTCAAACCCAAATCTGACCTACTTCTCACACAGAGCGTTTAATTAACACCCGGTTTTGCCACATCTCGAACGTGAGTGAATATGAGTGAAAGAGGGAGAAAGATAGATAGATGGATAGAAAGAGAGAGAGAGAGAGAAACAGAGAGAGAAACAGAGAGAGAAATAACAGCTGACTCTTTGTTAAGGCACGTGTGAAGTGCACTCTTTCCCCCTTTTTGTTTTATCTTTTTTCTTTTTTTTTTTTTTTGGTATATATACGTACATATATACACAGTATTAA
>OU427003.1:5849813-5857313 GCA_911387935.1 Dolichovespula saxonica | reverse complement strand
AGATAGATAGATAGATAGATAGATAAATAGAGAAAGAGAGAGTAAAAGAGCGAAGATAAAGGATGGATATATATATATATATATATATATATATATATATTTTTTGTTTTTTCTTTTTTTGTGGGACAACAGCAGGTCGCACAAACACAAACACACACATATATATATAAATACAGGGACGGATGGACTGAAGGGATGATTGAGAAACACATTTGATTGGTCTCTCTCTCTTACCAGAACATCGTAGCAGATTTCACGTAGTTCCTTCTCGACCTTTTCCCGGTACTCCTTCGCCATCTGTTGTTTGCGCTCGGAGCCCTCGGTCTTTTGCTCAATAGATGATATTACTCGCCACGAGCTACGCCTCGCGCCAACTACATTCTTATACGCCACCGAGAGGAGGTTCCTTTCCTCGTTCGACAGCTCAACTCCCGTCTCGGTGACGGATTTCATTGCGGCTGCCATGTCATCGTACCTCTCCGCCTGTTCGGCGAGCTTCGCGCGCTGCACCAATTCCTCTTTGTCTACGGACATTGTGTCGGCTGTAAAACGACAAAAAAAGAAAAACAATGACACTTATTACCTCTTTCACGATAATAATAATAATAATGATGATGATAATAATAACAATAATAATAATAATAATAATGATAAATGATGAGGATGATGATGATGGATGATGATGATGATGATGATGACGACGATAAGAATAACGATAATAAATGTTAAGTTAATTTAATTTAATTGGTTTTAATTTCATCCGATCTGGTTTCATTCGATTTGATTTAATTAAATCTTTGAACGCGATCTTTTCCTTCCAACCCCCCTCCCCCGCCCCAACCACCCCACGCCTTTCCCCACAATTCCGTTACGTCCGAGTTTCACGCGTGGAAGAGAAACGAAATGATAACTATTTCTATTTGTCCCTCTCGTATATGTTTATATCATCTACGACGATGTAACGCGTATTACTAATAAATAAAAATAAATTGACGCGGGAGTTGTGCGCCGACGACGATTGCGGAGTTGAAGGTATTTAAAAATTAAAAAAAAAAGAAAAAGGCGGAAGAGAAAAATCTAATAAAAATTAATGTCATCATCGACTGACAAATACGAACACGCCCGCGCATATGAATGTTACTCATTGAATATGCCCACAAATACAATTTATTACTATTTAACGATAGTAATTTAATTTAATTTAATTTAATTTAATTTAATTTAATTCAATTTAAACAATTTTAATTTTAATTTTATAATTGAAAATCGAAAATAGAAAGCAAGAATTTATGATAAAATGCCATTTGTCAATTTTATTAATAATAATTAAACTAAACATGACGATATATTGTTGAATATAAACGCGTACGAAAGCGTGCACGCATATAAATGTTGTTATTCATTGAATGAATATGCCCACAAATAAGAATTGCATTACTATTTAACGATTATAATTCAATTCAATTCAATTCAATGTAATTCAATTTAAATCTTATAATTGAAAATCGAAAAGATAAAGCAAGAATTTATAATAAAATACCATTTGTCAATATTATTAATAACAATTAAGTTAAACATGACGATATTATAAATAATATTACGATAAATACGATAGTCTTTATGCATTTAAGATCGGCCACAATTTTTTATACATACATACATACATACGTATATATGTATATATATAAAAGTTTCTAACGTAGAAATTTGCACGGCCCACAAAAGACGTAAAAAGATTTTCGAATGATTCATCACGGGCGCTCTTGACTGAACACACACACTCTTTCTTTACCAACCCCCCTCCTCGCCCTCCTCACACTACGTATTCTAAATATAAAAGGACTCCTCTAACGGTGGAACATGGAATTCCGGTCGGCAGTAGGATGATCCTTCTTCGACGATCTTTAGAACTCCCCAGGTATCGATACGTAACAAAAAGGAAAAAAGGAAACGTTGGTCGTCCTCTACCACCAAACCCAGGTATACTACGGGATACGAGACAAAGGGGATCATCCCTTTTCTAAGCGCACTTTCGAAAAATTCCAAAACTCGTAGCCAAAGTTTAACGCTACAAAATCGACGAAGATCGATTACTTTTTTCCTACGAGATTATTTAGAGCTTGTAGTTAAAAAAAAAAAAAAAAAATAATAAATAAATAAAATAAAGAGATCAATTCTTTTTTCTGTCTCATGTCAATTTATCAAAGGATCTTTCATTTCTAATACAACACTACCATCCCCAAAAAAGTGTCCACGCACTGAGAGACATTAACGAATTAACAAAAGAAAAATAAAAAAATAGAAAAAGAAAAAGTATAGTCGACGAAATCTATTCGGTTCGTTGATCCTACTTTTTTTACTATTACTCTCTCTTTCTTATAAAAAAAAAAAAAAGAAAAAAAAAATCTATATATATACATACATTCTTGTTGTTTATCTACGTAATCTTAAATACAACACTAAATATATATAAATGTGGTAACATCAGTCATCGAAGAATACACGTAATCGTTCAAAAATCTTCGACCCTCATCTTCTCTCTCTCTCTCTCTCTCTCTCTCTCTCTCTCTCTCTCTCTCTCTTTTTCACGCTTAAATGCTCCGGGTCATGAGGGTAGAAAAAAAGAGGTTACTAAAATGAACAAAGCAACAAGATAAAGACAGAGAAAGAGACAGAGACAGAGAGAGAGAGAGAGAGAGAGAGAGAGAGAGAGAGAGAGAGAGAGAGAGAGAGAGAGAGAGAGAGCTCCAAAAATGTCCTAAACGCGTAGAATCCAATTTGGTTACGATATATATATATATATATATATATATATATATATATATATATATATATATATATATATATATATATATATATATATATT
Source organism: Dolichovespula saxonica (assembly GCA_911387935.1). NCBI lineage: Eukaryota > Metazoa > Arthropoda > Insecta > Hymenoptera > Vespidae > Dolichovespula > Dolichovespula saxonica. The sequence goes on along the minus strand of OU427003.1, from coordinate 5,854,447 downwards.
ATATAAAGATCCAACGTGATTTTTCTCTTTCTTTTTTTTTTTTCAGTCGAGTTTTACGACAGTATATAAAAATAAATCTTAGCCGAAAAGAGTCGTGCAAAAGAGCGATCGATTTTTCTTTTTTAAATCGTTTAAAAACTTTTGGCCCACCTTGTATAATATGATTTTCGACAGTAATAAATGAATAGATATACATCTCGATATGTTATTGCGGAAAAGACGCTATATCTTCTTAAACGAAATTCGAACAGATATTTATAACTTCAAACGTACCACGGAAAGAGAGATAGATAGATAGATGGATGGATAGATAGATAAAAGAGAGAGAGAGAGAGAGAGAGAGAGAGAGAGAGAGAGAGAGAGAGAGAGAGAGAGAGAGAGAGAGAGAGAGATTAGATCAAATCACAGATTATAAACCGTGTATAAGACGTTATAATACGCTAAGATTGTAATTTATCGGGATATAATATCTTCGATTTTCTCGATCAAATTGTTTTACGTAATAACTCGATCTCTCTAATAATACTAATAGTAGTAATAGTAGCAATACCAGTAGTAATATTAATAATATTAGTGGTAGGAGTAACAATAATAATAGTAGTAATAGTATTAGTAACAGTAATAACACTCACGTAAAATCTATAAGATTATCGGATTATCAGATAAATTATTTTTCACGTTCAATAATTAAATCCTTCGTTCACAATCATTAATGGAAGAAGAGATATTATTGCCACAATAAAATAAAGAATGGTGGACTACGGAAGTCCAAAATTTAACGACGTTATCAGACACGTTTAAAACAAGGAAAGAAAAACGAAAAAAAGGAAGCCCCGGAAAAAAAAAACGATTTTTCAAAGATAACGAAAGTTAAATAATAATCTTTTTGATAAACATTCCCCTATTTTCGTCACGTTTCAAGATGTTTCTTCTTTCTCTTCCTCTTTTCTTTTTCTTTTCCCCATAGACTATGTATATCCTTGGACCCTTCTTTCTCGAACCCCTACTTATATGCGTAGGCATACACTACTTTGGTCTCGCGCACAAATACACGACGGCAGAGCGCTAAGATTCCTGGTACAGTTTAACCTCGTACAGTTTCCAAGACGATAAATCATGCTTTAATCTCAACGATTCGGTATGCAGCACGAATTATACTCACGCGTATACATGCAATTTCTACTGGGTGGCTCAAAATTACTCGCGTGATTTTTCGAGGACTCTTTTTGACCGTTTTTTTTTTCTTTCTTTTTTTTGTCCTTCAGACCGTAAACCTACAAACCTTAAAAAAAAAAAAAAACGTTATAACTCGAAAAACAAGGAGACTAAAGAGAGTCGAAAAAGAAAATTTAATCGTCTTTTTAACGATCACTTAGGAATTTTTGACACACCCAGTACATATATATATATCATTCGATCGATAAATCTCGTCAATTTTACTCAAAAAAAAAAAGAACAAAAGAAAGAGAGAGATAAAGAGAAAGAGAGAGAGAGAGAGAGAGAGAAAGAGAGAGAGAGAGAAATGAGAGAACAAAGAAGAAGAAGATAACCTTTAAGTGTTTCGATCGAATTCGAAAAAAACTTTGTTATCGCTCCGAGCCTATCGAATTTTTAATAAGAAGATCACGTTCGTCGATAAAACAGATATTGGTAAATTTCTTCGAAAAACAAAAAAAAAAAAAAGGAAAAAAAAATTCTCGATTTCTTTTCCATTTACTTAGAAAACGGAGAATAAGTTAACGCGATAGATACCTAATCGCTTCAAATAAATGAATCACTTGATGACTACTACTACTACTACCACCATTATCACCACCACCACCACCACCACCACAACTATTACTACACTACTACGAAATATACGTATGAATTAGTCACGAGTATGTATTTCGATGTGAGATTAGTACGCGCGTAAGCACGCACGCATGCACACGTTCGTTCCACGTGTTTGATTCGCAATCGCGGACACTATGTGACGATGACACGCCCGAAATGCGATAAGTGTGTGTGTGTGCGTGTGTGCGCGCGCGCACGCGCGTATGTGTGTGTGAGAGAGAGAGAGAGAACCGGTCGATTCGATACGCATGAACGAAAAGCAATGTCTTCGTTGAACGGCTGCGTAATCGATCCCCGGTATAAATGTTAACGATAAATGCAACGATGATGATTCATCGCTTTGAAATGACACGAACGATAATTAAACGAAAAAAAAGAGAGGCAAGGGGGGGGGAAAGGGAGAAAAAGCATGGAGAAAGAGAAAAGGGTACCGAACGGGCGCGTACGACGCCATTTCGTTTTTTTAAGATGGCCGTCCACTCTCGTTTAGTTTCGAACGAGGTTAGAATTGAAGCGACTCGAACGCGATATGATTAACGCGGTAAAAAATAGAGGGGGAGGGGAAGGTAAAAAGGAAAGAAAGAAAAATAAAGGACGGAAAAAATGAAAATAAAGAAAGACATCGAAAAAGGAAAAGAACCGATGAACGGAAAAAGTGCACGCGCCATTGGTAGGAAGCCATTTTTTAAAATGGCGGTCCCCTCCGAGAAAGCTACGAAACAGAACGTTCTTTTCACAATCACAGTTTTCTTTTTCCCGGATAAATTAATTCATTGTCGCTTGCGACAAAAAAGAGCGTGAGAAGGACGAACGTTAATTTTTTTTTTTTTTTTCTAAAAGGAACATAAAGAAAAAAAAATCAAAAGCAAGCGTCATCGATGTTACTCGTATAGATCGGCACAACACAATGTGAGAGAGGGGATTTTATAGACGCACATTTCGAGCTTGACCTGACGGCGTGAATAAATCGTTTGAAAATTGCTAAAGGGAAGGAAGACGAGAGAGAGAGAGAGAGAGAGAGAGAGAGAGAGAGAGAGAGAGAGAGAGAGAGAGAGAGAGAGAGAGAGAGAGAGACAATGTGCAATTACCCGGAATTCAAGGAATCGATCGTGAACAAGCCACGTACCAAGCGCGCGCGCGCGCGCGTACTCACGCACGCATCACACGCATGCACACATTTAACAAGGATAGGGGGGGGGGAAGAAGTGTCGAGTGTCCTCTGTCTGTGTGATGAATCACACGGTTATTGCAGAGAAGGGAGGCTATGGACATGCACGCTCCTTCTCTCACTCACATACACACACATATATATATGTATATATATGTATATATATATAGGTATGTCGTATTAGCGATATAAGAAAGGAAAGAAAAAGAGAATTGTATATATAGTGCCCACACATAGTTTTCTCAATGAACCAAATAATTGTACTCAAGGATGAGAGGTATAGAAGTACGCCGGATGTTGTGTCACCTGCGCCGACCTGGTAAAGAATGCAAGACCTATCGGACACGCACTAAGAAACATCCATCCAATAAATATGAATGAATCGTTTAGGTCTAGACATTCTCGAATAAGTTTATTATTGTTACCTTCGACCTTGTCCGAATGAAAAAGGAAAAGACGACGAAAGAGAAAGAGAAAAAGAGAGAGAGAGAGAGAGGACAATTTTTTAATTCATTCCTCACACTTGTTCGTGACCAATTAATTACGTATAAATTTATACTATTTGTCCCTCGTACCGTCGATTTTTTTTTTTTTTTTTTTTTTATTATCAAATCCGTTTCGGCGCAAGTGAAAAACCTCGATCGGCGCAGGAAAAGTTAACGGGAAAATTTTTAATGGATGATAAAAATGATAAAAAAAATATATATATAATACAATGTAATACAATTTCAACGAGGTGTAATTTCAAATTGATCAAAGGAGATTATTATCGATAACAAAGATCTATAAATAATCAAAAAAGGAAAGAGGTGGAAGAAAAAGGGTGAGAAAAAAAGAAAAAAAAAAACGAAAAAAAAAAAGAAAAAGATTTATTTTCGAGGATCGGAGCGCGAATTGGAAATTACTTCCGACCTCGAATATATATATATATATATATATATATGTATTGAAAATTCTCGCGAACGCGATTTCTTCCTCGTAAAATTATAACCACCAATATTACTGCAACAGTAACGACGTACGACGGATGGACGTACGACGGCGTAGAGACTACGTCGTCTCAACTAGGAACACAAGCGAGCGTGCAATTCTCTTTCTCTTCGATACGGTGAAGAGAACAGGACGAACAAAAGAATCCGAGATTAACTGCTAAAGCAGATGAAAGGGACGCGCGACAGTGTGGTGGTGGTGGTGATGGTTGGTGTCCAATTTCATTTGTCCGCTTCCGTTTCGTTTGATATTCGTTGTTTTCGAGATGAAGAGGATGAAAAAATATGGTAAAAATAGTTGTACGGCGGCAAATAGAGAGGACATTTTTTAACGAGGACGAAAAAAGAAGTAAAAAAGAAAAAGAGAGAGAGAGAGAGAGAGAGAGAGAGAAAATCGCACGATACATTTACACAGTATTTTCACACATAATGATCACATACACTGCCGTCTACGCTTACGCATTCGAATAAATATTTAACGGATCTATTAAATATATTTATATATATATATATATATATATATATATATACGTCACGTTTCCGGTCGTCTATAATCTCCTTTAACTATTATGTGACGGTGGAGACATAACGTTCGGAGAAAAGAGCGGAACACGAGGCTGACACGCGCCATGACATACGTA
>OU427003.1:5734813-5839813 GCA_911387935.1 Dolichovespula saxonica | reverse complement strand
AAAAAGTAATCCTTTTTATATTTGATCGAAAGAAACAAGAGCGACGAATTTTGTTTCTTTTTTGGATTGTCTCTATAATATAAGAGCGTTTTTCCAACTCCTCTGAAATTCGGATGATCAAAAACTTGGGAAGAACAGTGGATACGAGATTGGTCGACCTCAAACTACATCGCAGCCATTTTTGATTCGAACGATTTCTCTCTCCTCGTCGAGGATATGGAATATCAAAAGACGATTTAATAAAACAAGATTCTACACGTATATACCGTAAACCGATATAGCCCAACCAATCGATACGGACAAATATTTTCCCCGCAAATATATATATGCATGCAATATATATATATATATATATATATATATATATATATATATATATATATGTGTGTATGTGTAGTAATAAATTTATTATATATCGATGAGTTTCTATTACGTAACTATTCTCATCATTTTTTTTCATTCTATTCAAACGAGATATGGTACTACAAGGGGATAATATCTCAATGCGTTAACAACGAAATACTTCAAACATTTATCCATTTTCGACGAATAAATTCGTTTGAATCTCGAACGTATATACCCGTATACTCGTACGTTACGTGTATGTATTAAGCCTCGTTAATAACGTTTATCGACTTTTGGAACAACACGTGTTAACAAATTTTTTTCGAGGAAAAAGGAAAAAAGAAGAAGGAGAAAGAGAAAAAGAGAGAGAGAGAGAGAGAGAGAGAGAGAGAGAGAGAGAGAGAAAGGATAAAGCTCTTGTTAACAGATAATATTAACATGTATACACGAACGTTCGTAAATACGATTGTAGACGCGCACCTGTGTGTGTGTGTGTCTGCGTGAGTGGGTGTTTGTGTCGGTATGCGCGTGTGAATGAAAAACACGAAAGAGATCGAGAAAAATGAAGAAGATAAAAAAATGAGAATTTTAAGAGGAGGAGGAGGAGGAGGAGGAGGGGAAGTAAAGAAAGGGTAGGGGTAATTGTTATGCTGCGATATAATGTGTAAAGGAGAAAGAGAGAAAGACGAACGAACGAACGAACGAACGAACAAAATAAAAAAGAATAAATAAAATAAAATAAAAGAAAGAAAGAGAAGGACGATGAAAGAAAGGAAAAGATAAAGGAGAGAGAAAGAGATGGACAGATAGATAGCTAAAGATATAAAAAGAAAGATAGACGGAGATATATATATATATATAGAGAGAGAAAGAGAGAGAGAGAGAGAGAGAGAGAAGAAGGCTGAGGAAACAGGAGGGTGGAGGTTGGTAAGTCTGAAATGAAATATTGATCTGCGGAGGCGCGCGCAGCCCCTGCAGTCGCGACCCAACCCTTGTCCACCATTTTCCATTGGTTTCTCGCCATTGCTAGCAACGCCGAAATGTCGGCGGCTCTAACTACTCCAAGGCGACCTCTCGAGGGTTACTTTAGATACGCATACATACATAGAAAGATTATATATATATATATATATATATATATATATAAGGGAGGAGAAACTATCGATGGTGTATTCGTAAAAATAAAAGAAAGCAGAAAGGAAAAAAAGACGAGAAACGAAATTTCAGTTTTATTCCATCTTTAACGTTTAATATTATTTTTTCTTTTTGCTTCGTATTCGTGCCCTAATCTTCCATTTCATCCTCTTTATCCTCTACTAATTCTACTACTTCTATTTCCTTTACTTCCTCCTCTTCTTTTCACGTGAATATCGACCTTTCTTTAGAGAGCACCCAGACCGGCCCCAATTCTCGCCCCGCCCAAACTTCCAACCCCTCTCTCTCTCTCTCCCCTCATTCTTCCTTCTAGTCTTCTTATATTCTGACCAAAGAGAGAGAGAGAGAGAGGGAGAGAGAAGGGTGAGAGATACCCCTTTTATCCCTGCGTAGAAACTTACTGCGGTACGAAAGAATTGGCGACCTACTATCGTGAAACCGCAACATCGACTTTTGTTGCATTACGTCACGTAGATAATACAGCGTATATAAGTCTGATGATGATTTTCTCCTATATTTTTACCCCCCCTTTTCTTTTATTTTTCTTCCACCAACTCACCCCTCCCTCTCTCTCTCTCTCTCTCTCTCTCTCTCTCTTTCTTTCTGCGTATGTATGTTTTATAAATCGATTTCATAAGCGATAAGAGTCGAATAATTGTTAACCAGTGTGAATTATTGATAAAAGGGAGAGATACAAGAGCGACGATATTGTGTCAGTGCCTGAAGAACATTGAAATAACAATATTAAATTAATTATATAATTAGAAAAAAAAATTGTTAATTTTTTTTCTATTGAAAATATTCTCTCTCTCTCTCTCTCTTTCTCTATCTATCTCTATCTCTTATCTTTTTTAGAAAAAAAATTATACACATTGTTGCTAACAATAAGCGACAATATTGTCAAGTATCGAATTGATCTTACTGGATATATAATTGCGATTTTTCTACAAAAAAAAAAAAAACACCCGTTGAAATGTTTAAAACGAACGATATTATTAATTTTGACATCTACGAGGGTAAAGTAAATTACGTGTAATAACGCATTCGTAAATTGTACTCTATTACGTATGAGCAATGAGTATATTAAATATTAAGCAAGAGTTATGCGCTCGGTTGGGGCCACATTAATTAAATACTTCCATCTTTTTTTCACCCCGCTCCCTTCCCAATATTTCTCTATTTTATTTATTTCTTTCTCTCCTTCTCTCTTCACTTCAAGTTCTCTTACGACCCAACACGACGAATATTGCATTGTATTTCGTATACAATGCGTGATATTTTTTGGAATTTAAATTCGTTCTAACACTTTTCTTTCATTTTTCTTCCTTTTCAAATTTATGGAAAACAAAGAGGGAGCCGGGGGTGGTTTTTCCTCTACCGTAACACGAGTCTCTCTATCGACCAGTAAAACTCGCGACGACGATACTTGAGAGAAAGAGAGATCGATAAAAAAAAAAAAAAAAAAAATAAAAAACCAGAAAGAAAATAAAAGCGAAAAATGGTCCGGATAAGTCGGCCAAAAAGTTCCTAGGATAATCTTATAAATCGTTTACCACTACTCCAGACTTCACGGACCGAGATATATCGTCTTTGTACTTCCCCCCCCCCACCCCTTCAAGGATCGTAAAACGTAAAAGAAGTCTAGCCTTGTAAAACTGCGAGTTGCTTTAGTTGGCTACAGGACCGAGCAAGGAGATGAGTAGGTCGGAGAGGAGGTCACGACGAAATAAGGAATTGATTTTTTAAATTATCTAGAAACTTGTTTGGCTCGTTTAAAGGAGTAGACTCTTCTTCCATCCAATACCCTTACCCATCCCCATCCCCCAATCTTGTAGTAATAGCAATAGTCCTAGTAGTAGTAGTAGTAGTAGTAGTAGTTGTACTAACAATAAAAAAATTTATTCGCATTTGTATTACTTCCTAAATACAACTTCTGTTTTTTTTTTAAACGTATAATCTCTCTCTCTATCTATCTATCTATCTCTCTCACACACACACACACAAACACACACATACCCTGCTAAAGTTTCCGAGACTCGTGTCTCGCCTGGGAAACGAGTTTTCTTTCGCTACGATGAACGCAGACACAAAGCAGCTTTCGCTGGAAAAGCTTTTCCTTGCCTTGCCTGTGTGTTACAACCTCTCTCCTTCTCTCTCTCTCTCTCTCTCTCTCTCTGTCTCTCTCTATGTCTCTCTCTATGTCTCTGTATGTCTCTGTCTCTGTCTCTGTCTCTGTCTCTCTGTATATACACGTATGGTCGTGTGCGAGACGCGACATTCGATAGAGACACCAGAGAAACGGAGATGACAGGGTGGTTAGTATATGGTGGGGGTAAAGTGAAGTAACAGTGGGGGGGAGGAAGATGTAAGCGCCAAGCGTGGAGCATAATGGAAATCGATAAAGAAGGTTTTACGAACCAATTTCCGTAGTAATTCGGTGTCTTCTTTGAGGATGTCAACGTCAACGATGGACTCACCTGTAAGGTAGACAAAGGAAGAATAATATTTAATAATACTCTTTTGTTTCCATTCTCTCTCTCTCTCTCTCTCTCTCTCTCTCTCTCTCTATCTCTCTATCTTTTGTCTTTTTTTCTTCCTCCTCACCCTCCTTTCAACCTTTTATACATAAACGTTATCGATCGGACTTTTCGATAATCGAGAACACACGAAAAAAAAAAGAAAAGAAAAACAAAAAGAGAGAGAAAGAGAGAGAGAGAGAGAGAGAGAGAGAGAAATTTGCACAGAGAGATCTTACGTAATACGATAATAATGTATTTCTTTGTGCGTTATAATTAACAATAATTAATTAGTTACGTAATCTGATCGTTTGTCGTATCGATATTCTATGTAAAAGCATAAAGCTTTTACTTTGACGGATTAACTCTGTATATGACACGTGGTGTGTGTGTGTGTGTGTGTGTGACGCGTACAACACATAAGACAAGGGTATGGTGTCCTCAATAATCACTAGGTGGGTTTAAATTTTCTATTAGATGATTTTTAAAATTAATAACTCCTTTTCGAGACACCTTTTAGACTCGTAATATAAAAATTTGATAAGAAAGAAAGAAGAAAAATACACACACACACAAACACACACTAATTTAAAGTTTCGAAAAAGGATAATCGATCGATAATTTTTAAAACACTTACGAGACTTTTGAACTTCACTTTCTAATTTGTTTTTTTCCTTCTATTTATTTATTTATTTATTTTTTTAAGTTCAATTCACAATTTATACATGAACAACATTGATGTTCGTCGAATAGAAGAGTATCTATAAAAATTCGGTTAAATTACGGTCGGAGACATTTGCAAGACTGCAACGATTATCTTATTTGTAAATTATAGCAGCAAAGTCGTAGTTTTAAAAAACGACCATACACATACAATGTCGGTTCTGACAATGTATGTATGTCTAAGATATTATAAGTTCTTGAGATGAAAGAATACGATTATCGTTCCTTTTCTCCCGTGTCTGTATATTTATATATACTTATATAAACACATATTATATAAATATATATATATGGTGAGAGAGAGAGAGAGAGAGAGAGAGAGAGAGAAAATATGCTGGTAATATCTACGTTATAAAACGGAAATAACAAAGGAAAAATTTCTACGTAACCGTGTTGGAATATGATAGTAATATAAATCGCGTATTAATTAAAGATCCATTATAAACTAACGATGCTAATTAAAAATGTCGAAGTCGATGGATGATAGTGTACATGGTGCACGGTATGCATATATGTGTATATATATATATAATAAATTTACGTATAAGGAAAAAAACAAAAGGAGGAAAAATTCACGGAGTGTATCTCGATAGTCAAGAATAATTGTAATATCAATGTAATTTTGTCATTAATAAGAATTTTGAAAGAAATTACATTAGAAAATTATTTTACGATATCGATGTAATCTCGTTCTCCATATAAACGTAATTTCATATAGCCTTTCTCTGTGTGTGTGTGTGTGTGTGTGTGTGTGTAGTTTTATATATTAACAATAATACGAATATAACATGGTTTATCCTCTGAAGCTCGCAAGTACAAGAGTATATTGCACATCAGGTTGGTAACTGGTAGATCAATATTGGCTCGCGGTCTGCGTATGCCGGCGACATGTACATATGTATGTTGATGATGTGTGTGTATATATATATAATATATATATATACATACATACACAACATACCATACACACACACACACACACACACACACACAACGCGCGTTTAGCTTTATTTTCAATCACGTCTTTCATAAAGATACTTTCGTATATTTAACACCATATATAGTTTTGCGAAACGTTAAAAAAAAAAAAAAATATTACTCCTCGCCCTCGTAAAACAAAATATTAAATCGTGAACGCTCAGTTGGCACAAAAGTAAAAAAAAAAAAAAAAAAAAGATGAAAAGAAAAAAAAATAGAAACACAAAAATTAAAAAAACGAAGAGAGAAAACCAGATACAAGTTATAAGTGAAAAGTGTAATGAATAATAATCAAAGGAAAAAGAAAAGAGAAATAAAAAAATAAAAAAAAAAATAATGAAGAGCAACCTTTCGAATTTATTTCCCATGTCGTCGGCCATATTGTATACGCGATTCTTCGAAGAAAAATTATTGCTCTAGACAGTATTGCGATGTATATATATATAACATTTACACACACACACACACATCCTAGAGCGTTTTCGTGTCATCGAATTGAACATGCAAATACTTATGCACACATACACACGTGCGCGCAAACATTAGAGAGGGACAGACGACCACAGAGGACATACGAAAACGCATATACAAAAATACGTTCTGCGTATATGTTACACATCCTCTCGAGTTCATTGATGTGTTGACCGACCGGCCTCGTTCGAGAAAGAGTATAATCATTATTACGGCACTGACCTTATACTCTATAATACAACGCGTCGTTTTCTAAGCGTAATTTTTCATTTAATTTTCCCCGCACAAGCGATGTGCGCGCGCGCGCGTGTATGTGTGTGTTTATCGGTTTTACGTTCCTCGAAATGCGTCCGATAAAATTTACCAATATGGCGGTCGGTATGTACTAGGAACGAATAAATCCTGTAGTTTTTCCAATAAGCCCGACGACGTTCGATGAAACAATAGCATCGCAGTAGTATCCGAGAGAGGAGAGAGAGAGAGAGAGAGAGAGAGAGAGAGAGAGAGAGAGAGAGAGAGAGATCTCGGTTTCGACGCGACATAGAATGCAATAAATCAATAATTACAGATATATACGTATGTGTATGTGTGTACACGTACGTACATATATAACCCTCTTCACTAAACGTACGGTTACGTATATATACGTATATATACATATAGGGTGTGATACACGACAAGAACTGTAACAAGCCATTTATTTATTAATTAATTAATTCATTTATTTATTAATTAATTCATTTATTTATTTTTCCATTGAACTTGGTAAAAGAAAATCAAGAAAAATGTTACAGGAAAAATGTAAACAATTTATTTCCTTGCCTTTTCTTTTTCTTTTTTTTTTTTTTTTTTGCAAGTGCAACGATGCACGCGCTTCGACGATCATATGTCTTCTATTCTTTTTTTCTTTTTTTTTTCCGTAAATGCAAAATGCACGTAAATATACCACCTCGCGAATTAATTATCTCTCTCTCGACTACGTCGTTCTAATACTTCTTTGTTTTGTCTCTTTTTTTTTTCCGTTTAATGACACGAGAGGATCAGACGCACGGACAGGAACAAAGAAGATATCCATAAAAAAAAGTGCAGCTGCGAAGGGAGCGCATTACCATATTTGAATAAAGAAAAAAAAAAAAAAAAAGAAAAAAGAAAACAACCAAAAAGAAAAAGAAAAGAGGCAAAAAACGACGAGTATGTAGTCCACTTAGTCCACTTTGAATTAATTTTCTTCTGACGTTCAATCTTCTTTTTTTTTTCTAATTTCAATTAGGAAAACGAATACAGCCTGTTACAGTTAGAGAAAACTTGGATTAACCCTGTAAACGTGAAATATACGCGCGTCGTAAACTTAAAAGTCAACTTAGAAATGAAATACAACTTTTCTAAGCGTGTCCGAAATGTAATTTTCTTATTTTTTCTTTTTGTTTTTTTTTTTGTTTTTTTTTTTTTTTAATTTTTCTCGTTTATAAAACATTGCGTTTGCGTTTGGAACGAAATTGTTTTCGGTCATTATTGTTATTACTTTTGCCGTTGAAAATGAAATCACGACGCGTACGATGGTCGTCGTGCAAAAACAATTTTCGAACGACTTGACGCGAGTTAAACCCAGATCTAATTTTTATTTTTATTTGTTTTTTTTTTTTTTTTTATATACACGTCCATTTCAAAAAAAAAAGGAAAAATGGAAAAAAACAATGAAAACCATTTCCACATCGTTTCCTTTTTATTATATATAAAATCAATAAACTGTATATACTTCTTTATCCACGTACTATATATACTATTTTAACTCTGTCGAGTGAATTCCTATGGACTTTTATCTATTACCATATGTGATCGAAAGAAACGGCAATGCAGTGACTACGACGTTTAGACTCCATCGACGCATTGTATATACAGGGTGTCGCGAGATATACTTTTCAAACGGTAAGCTTAACAACAATTTTTATTATCCGACATGACAAAAAAAAAAAAAAAAAAAAGAAAAATAATAATAATAAGTAAAAAACCGATAATCAAAATTCGTTACAAACGAGTTCGTTGAATTTGCATAAAAATATGATTTCTTTTTTTTTTTTTCATCGCGCTTACGAAAGTTTATAAAAAATGTTATTCCTACTCATCTTTTATCCTTACCACGACGCATTGTACATCACTCCGTTTCATTCACGACACACCTTATATATAACATTCTATGTCCCCGATTTTTATTGACAATTTCGTAAAAAATACATCGCGCGCTCTCTTTCTTTCTTTCTTTCTTCCTTTCTTTCTTTCTTTATCCAACAAACTTCTTCCATCGCTAATGCGTCCGTATATTTTTTTTTTTTGCGACACCCCGTACATATATACCACTTCATATCTATATCGCAGATATGCGGCACGGTAGGAAATTCGTGCATGTTGGTATAATAAACAGAGCGTGAAAAAAGAAAAAAAAAATATATGAAGTGTGAATGGAATGCGTTGGATTCTCGGATAAAATTTTTCAGATCAAAAGTGTTCGGAACTATAAAATATAAAGAGAGAGAGAGAGAGAGAGAGAGAGAGAGAGAGAGAGAGAGAGAGAGAGAGAGAGAGAGAGAGAGAGAGAGAGAGAGAGAGAGAGAGAAATACGTAAAAGAAAAGAAAAAAGACGACATCGCGAGAACATGGATGGATCGAGAGAATATATTAACAGATAAAATTGAAAAAAAAAAAAAATAAAAAAATAAATAAAAAGAATAAAAATCTCTATTACTTTTAGAAATTCATATTTTAACGAGTCTTAATAATTATTATAATAATAATAATAATAATTAGTCGGTGCGCGAGGAACGATGGGACCATTTGTAGTGGTAATACTCGAGATCCCTTTTACGATTCGGTGGTCTGAGCTACAGGTGGCTTGGCTCTGCGGACTTTGTCGCCTTACTCTGTGTGTATGCGCCTCTCTCTTTGGTTCACAAGGGCTTTTGTCGCGTATACGAAGGTTCCCAGGTATAAAGAACATTAAGGGTCGCGATTTAAATCGCCAGCTTTCTTTTCTTTTTTTTTTTTTTTTGTATACTTCCAAAAAAGAAAGGAAAAAAAAATCCTCCAATTAACGTTCACATCATTCCTTTTCTTTTTTTTTTTTTTATTGTTCCGCTACGAGCCAGCTAGCTCGAGAAAAAAAAATTACGTTACTTCTCAATATTTGTACGTATGAAAAAAAAAAAAATGTATTAATAAAACAAAAAGAGAGAGAGAGAGAGAGAGAGAGAGAGAGAGAGAGAGAGAGAGATATTTAATTATTTTTACAAAAGTAAATTTCTCTTGGGTTAAATTTGAAGGTGGGTGTCGTTAAAAATTATTTATAAAGAGTGTGTACCTTAGAAAGTTGAATTACCAGGCTTGGGGCTCAAAAGAAACAACAAAAAAAAAGGAAAAAAAATCTGATATCGCCTGAAATTTGTTTCCCCTTCGTCCCTCGTTCCCCCCTCCTATCCTATCTCGTCTGCTATCGTAGTCAAAAATTCAAGAGATCGCTGGGAACGAGATTCAACGAGGTGCAATAACTAAAGCTTCCCCTTCCACCTCTAAATGTCCGTTGTTTCGCAAAACGCTTCACCTTGCACGAACGATGCTCGTCGAATAGAAAAGTTCCTGCGCGTGCTCTGCTTTCTAATCGACTGATTTTTCATTCCGAAGGAAATAAACGAGAGAAAGAGAAAGAGAGAGAGAGAGAGAGAGAGAGAGAGAGAGAGAGAGAGAGAGAGAGAGAGAGAGAGAAGAGATAACGAGATAACGAGATGTTCTAAAAATGGATTGAAGTTAAATAAAAATTGATTTGACGACTCGCGACTAACTCTCAACTTTTCTCTCTTTTCGATCATAAATATATTTGTAACATCTTATTGTAAATTTTATTTATATTTTACATTGCGAATATTAAATACGAACTAAAAAAAAAACTTTACAACGGATTAGTCGAATTTTTTTTTTTTTTTATATCAAACTTTGATTCGCTATCGCGAACTTCGAGAGAAACCTAATTTAAATCAACGATTTATAATATTTTACGTGATAAAATAGTTTGACGTATGAATTGTGTTGTCAATGAGATTTTCAGTAAAAAAAAAAAAAAAAAGAAAGAAAGAAGTATTAAAAACTTTGCAACGTCAAACGCATAACAAATATGGAGAGTACCGAGCTTATCGAAAAAAAAAAAAAATAAATAAATAAATAAAAAAAGAAAGTATTCATAAAGTCCAATAAAAATTTTTCTGATCGAATCATCTTCAATGACGACTAACGGCGCTCGCGTATTATCTATAAATAGAGTAATATTAATTGAAAAATTAATTAATATCCTTTACGTACGAATGATCAAAATAATCATATCGACGAACGAGAAAGAGAGAGAGAGAGAGAGAGAGAATCATAATGATTGAAAATAATTTTCCAGCATATCCATAAATGGCTTCCCTATACACGTAAGAAGTACTTACGTAGATGCACGCACACGCACACGCACACAAAGTGAAAGAGAGAGAGAGACAGAGAGACTAACGCATATAATAATATACTTGTGTAGTACAACGTTCAAGGTTGTCATTTTACTATTGTGCCGATAAAACGTACTATGCTCGTGTTACCTAATACAGGCCTGGCTCTCTTGGAGAAGCTGCACTGCGCCGTTGCTCTACTCATGTGCTCTCTGTCTACTACTGATACTACTACTACTACTACTACTACTAGTATTACTATCATACTACTACTATCGTCATTCATTGCGGTCGTCGCCAAGCAAACGACCGCGATGGTTTCATTCACGACGACAATGATCATGACGACTAAGACGATGAATATGACTACGACAACTACGATTATACTACCGACGATCTAAGAAGTCGGGCCTGCATTTCCAACAAACAATTTAGCTCGTTCATTTGCCAAATCGATTAACTTCACGAAACGAAAAAGGTTAAAAAAGAAATAAAAAAAAAAAATTAAAAAATGGAGAGATAAAAGCAAAGGACATTTATATTTATAACTGATATAATAAGAATAATTATATTATTCGATCGACAATACTAATTTCTTGACGATTTATCCCGATTGACCGTTAGAGTATAATTAAGAAAATGTATTTTTAAATATCAAAAAAAAAATAAATAAATAAATAAGGAAAGAAGGAAGGGTATAGAACGTCGATCGAGCGCGCTTATCTTTTTCGGGAGAATTTTGTTCTAACAAAATTTTTTTTTCTAATAACACGAGAGAATGGAATTTCACAGGATGCATATTTCCATAAATTGAAATTCATGATTTTCGCGTATTTGAAAAACGTGAGCGACATGCGCAGCACGAATAAAATAGAATGGGGCGGGGTAGGGGGAGAGGAGAGAATAGGGAAAAAGAGAGAGAGAGAGAGAGAAAATAAAAGAAATAGGAAGAAGAAAAACACGTGTTCAATTAGAAAAGAAGTATGACATATGTGTATATCGAGCATTCTCGAGCATGACATATATGTGTATACGTGTATGTATGTATGTATGTATGTATGTATGTATGTATGTATGTATGTAGATGCATATGCATGTACAAGAGACTGATGATCAGGCTAGGTGTCCTGAGCTTGACATCAGTTGCTATTCCAAGCCGGATGACACACAACTATGTAGCAGAGAGAGGGAGAGAGAGAGAGAGAGAGAGAGCTCGATCGACCGAGTAAAAATATATGTACATACATACAACTAATACATATAATAAATACAGATACCAACGGCCGTTGAATTACTATCGACTATAATATAACCACTAACATCATCGTACCCACTCTGTGTCTCGTGCAATTAAAAAATGCGCTATCCGCGATTCATTCGTTATTCCTATACTATTATTCATACGAATATTATTTACAATATATATATATATATATATATATATATATATATATATTTATATCAATTTTTAAAATAGAATTCTCACTTTAGATTTTATTCGCAATACCTATGTACGATTTTTCTTATTATTATTATTATTATTATTATTATTATAATTATTATTATTAAAGAATTTAAAAAATGTACATTAACGTACATCGAACGCTACGCGATAAAGATATTTATTTGAAACTCGTACGATGACAGGGAATGATGGGGGTGGGGGGATGAAGGGGATTGGAGGAGGATGGCTGGCTTTCGAATATCTCGTTAAGTTGTAAACGTTATGTACCGACGTCATAAAGGAAAACGGGTGTTAAAGCAGCAGACATCAAAAGTTTACCACGTTACATGACACAACATCAAATTAATTTTAGCATCGTGCGTGTATGTGTGTGTGTGTGTGTGTGTGTGTGTGTGTGTGTGTGTGTGTGTGTGTGTGTGTGTGTGTGTGTGTGTGTGTGTAGTAACAGGAGAGACATATCGTAGAGAATAACGACATAAATTCTATCAAAGTTAATTGATCAGGATTGCGAAGGAAAGAGAGTGAGAGAGTCGTAAAATCCACGGTTCGAATCGTAAGTACGAAAGTTACTCGCGAAATCGTGCGAATGATTCACAAAAAAAAAAAAACAAATAAAAGAAGATGAAGAAAAAGAAATCGTTAAAAAAAAAAAAAAAAATCAATCATCCAAATTAACAAAATTGATATTACTCGCTAATGACAATTACAATTTTCACCGTAGGCGGTATTACTGGCCAATGATCGTCGGGACAAAATTCGTATTTCCGCCCGATAGAAATGTTTTAAATCAATTCGACGGGAAGGTCAAAAAGGAATAATAGTATTGTCGAATTTATATTTCGACGAACATTTGCATTTCGTTGGCCAAGGTCCAATGAGAGAGTCGAGCCAGTTGTTTACGATATATATTTCGTCTAAAAAAAAAAAAAAAAAAAAAAAAAAAAAAAAAAAAAAAAACGAAGTACCCCCCACCCTCTCACTCTCGATACTTCCTCAATCAAATTTTCCAAATCAAAAATTCGACGATTAAATCCCCACGAATCATACACATTAACGTTTATGTGTAGCGAAATTTTCAATTTAAGAAAGAACAAAAAATATATTGGCACATATTTTGATTGGCTCTCGCGGTCCGATAAGTATTGACAAAAAAATTTTCAATTACGTTAATAGATGCAACATATGTTTCAAATCTGAACGAACGAACGAACGAACGAACACAAGTAATGTGGAGATATAGTAGACTCCGTATAATTTTAAATTAAAATTTCGACGTCGATACCAACGCGCGTACGTGCGCGTTACTAATTAACGTTTAACGAGCAAAACACATATCGCGGAATTTTCAA
This sequence comes from Dolichovespula saxonica, assembly GCA_911387935.1. Lineage (NCBI taxonomy): Eukaryota > Metazoa > Arthropoda > Insecta > Hymenoptera > Vespidae > Dolichovespula > Dolichovespula saxonica. The sequence goes on along the minus strand of OU427003.1, from coordinate 5,826,342 downwards.
TTAAGTAATAATTTATGAAATTATTAGTTTGAAAATTTTACGCTTTATGCTTGTCGAAACAACCCCTCCTCCCCCCATCTCTCTCTCTCTCTCTCTCTCTCTCTCTCTCTCTCTCTCAACCCTCCACCGCCCGTCCCGAAGCCCGATGACAGAGACTTGAACGACAAGTTTTTCTTCGAGCGAAGTAAATTTCTCGATTGACAACTATTACATCATAAGGGCGAACTCGACGAGAAGGGACAATAAAATCTACAACAAATTTCGTAATAAATATAACGTCAAATAATTATATTTACGAAGTACGAAAAGTAATTTCGAACTTTCAAATACACACGGGCAATCCGCACTGGGATTATTTTATATAATATACCAATTCGTATCGAACGAGATAACCGTATTTACATTTTCTAACAAAAGATAGAATTTTAATTTATCTAATCACAGTATGCTAATGGACTGAAGATAAACATAGACGTGTCATCATGGTAAATAACGAAATACTATGTATATATTTATATATAGGCACGTATATTCGACGTGGACCTTTAGCGACAGGTGAATAAATAAAAAGAAAGAAAAAAAAAAAGAAAGAAAGAAAGAAAGAAAGAAGAAAAGGAAGAGAAAAAGATGAAACATGATGGACGTTTGGGAAACGAGAAAATTACCATTTATATGAAATATTCAGTATGTATATATATATATATATATATATATATATATATATATATATATATATATATATATGAAATATAACAAATAGACTACTTCGTTTTTCCATTTCCACGTTTCAATGGAAATGAGATTTGAAAATGAATATTGTTTTTCGCAACACGATGTTTCCATTTTATTTCTCTTATGATTTGCTTCCTCCATATATTTATTTATTTAGTTGTTTGTTTGTTTGTTCGTTCGTTCGTTCGTTCGTTCATTTATTCGTCCTTTTCGATCTAAACTCACATTGCAGTGACATTAAATTTCTGGGGATAAAATATAATTTGTTTCACGAACGGAAGGTCAAATAATATTGCGTTTGGACGGGATTAAAAGTCTTTGGATGAAACGTAAGTTTCTTATATGACTTAAAAAAAATTAATTACCGTTTCTTTTTTCTCCCCCGAGACCTTCCCAACTCGTAGTTTTACTTATCTTAAGGGGAGAAAAAAAGAGAAAGAAGAAGAAGAAGAAGAAGAAATAAGAAAGAACGAAAGAAAAACAAAATTAGTTCGAATCATCTGGGAGAACTTTTGATCATGGAGATGGAAGGGAGACGACTTTCTTTTCAGTCTCACTCTGTACATTCGATAATAATAAACTAAAAAAAAAAAAAACCAAAAGTAAAGAGACCAAAATGTACCGGGAGCTATCGACGTGGTTATTAATAATAAGGTTGTTTAAATGAAACGCAAACGAATAAATAAAAAAGTAAATAAAAAGTTTCAGGAAAAAGGGAGGGGGAGAGAGAGAGAGGGTGGGGTAGAGGGAAAAGTAAAAAAGAAAAAGAAAAAAAAAGAAATTTACTTTTTCCGTTATCTAAAAAGAAATTTAATGAAACTGAAAGGATTTTAAAAAGAAAGGAAGGAAGGAAAAAAAAAAGGAGGAACGGTAAAAGGTAAAAGAAGATTGGAGTCCTTAAAAGAGAGAGAGAGAGAGAGAGAGAGAGAGAGAGAGAGAGAGAGAGCTCAACCATGAATGACCAACTAATTACGAAAGAAAACGTAATAGACGAATATCTTGGGGCTGTCATCCGGTCTAAAAGGTTTCTTAAAAGCATGTACCCACCCTGTGTGCAACGAAAGCAAGGGGAGCAGGGGTGAAAATTTCTTCATTCAACCCTTGTTTCTTCTTATCGTTGCTACTTGTCTTTCGCTTAAGTAAACACAGTCGTGACGACGGACCTCATTTCTTTCCATCTCTCTTTCTCTTTTTTTTCCTTTTTCTATTTCGCTAATAGAAATTTATTAGACTTTTCGAAATGTTAGACCATAGTTATTAATTTATTAGATTCGATCAAATTTCGAAACGACCCTTATCTTTTTATTCAACTAAGTTGATTCTCATCGGTATATATATATATATATATATATATATATATATATATATATATATATATATCGTTAAAAAAAATTGTTAAAATCAGGTCGGTTAAATGCTACTAATTTAACATAATTTTAACAATTTTTGAAATACAAAATCATAATAATTACTTATTAAGTTCATTCAGATTTCGATAGAACTCGTTTACCGCTTATCGTTTTTTTTTTTTTACTCTTTTATTCTCTTATTTAGTCAAGTTGAGTATCACTGGTTTATATACATATATATATGATAAACTTACGAGATCAAACCAATTTGTTTTAACGATTTCTCGAAATATAAAAATCATACTTGTTAATACGGTGATAAATAAATAAATAAATAAATAAATAAATAAATATATATATATATCAATGTTCAATCGGATTTCAAGATATCGTTTTTTTGTTTTTTAAGGTCGCGTCTTTTTATTCGACCAAATCGATAGTCACTGGTACATATCGTTGAGCTACGATATGAATTAAAACGATTTAAAGGGTAAGACCTTCGTTATTGGTTCATACCAATAATACGAAAACAATATCGGGCTTTAAATTATATAAGTATTGGGAAACTTTATTAATCCAATCGTTATTATTTCTGTTTTAATGATCGCGCCGAGTACGCGCGTTACGTAATTTTTCTTATCATTCTGGCGCCTTTATCTATCGCGTGGCTACTCGAATGACGGAAACCATGTCGGTTGTCGCGTATGGAAAAACGATAAATTGATGACGAAACAAAGCGTGAAACATTAATTATTTACTTCGTTAAATCGATTTATACTATCTACACACACATATACATACATATATATATATATATATATATATATATATATATATTATATAAATGTTTTGTATGTGTGTGAACATGCTCTTGGGAGGTCTTTATGTATCACAAACAAACAAAAAATCAAAAATTGGAAAAGGTTTTAATTAATACTCTGTAATGACACGTAACAATACTTCGTAGTCGTATATACTCACATATGTATATATATATATATATATATATATATATATATATATATATATATTTATTTATTTATTATATATATTTGTTTCCATTCAAAAAGATATCGTAATTAGTTTAAATCTTTTAGTTGGAAAAATCCATAATATAAAGTTTGCAAAGTATAAGTTATACTAAATGCATTATAATTATATTTAATATAACTTTTATATAATGCAACATAACTGTATATTATATAAGTTGTATTATAAATAGAGCTTATATAATTGTAATACATTATTGATATACCATAATTTAAATAATTAATATATATATATATATATATATATATATATATATATATAAGTATATAATATAGTTATATTGTACTATATATTCTAAATTCTCAATATCAATACACCACGAGTATTTCCGTGACATTTGAACTTGGTTCATGAACAAACAAGCGAAAATACTTCCGTACAGACACACCCGAGTTTAACGTACATGTTAAACTCTACAAGCAAACAATTAAAGCGCATTTCCTGCAAAACCTAATATCCTGGGGTTCGAAGGAATATCAGATATTGAGAGAGAAAGAGAAAGAGAGATAGAGATAGAGATAGAAAGAGACACAGGAAAGTTCGAAGTCATGGACGATCGACGATCAAAACTTCAACTTCATTGTCAATTTTAAGTTTCTATTCTTTCTTCTTTCTTTTTCTCTCTCTCCCTTTTTTTTCTACATTTTCTCATTTTTTACCCCTCTTCTACTCGAACTACCAATATATAACCTTTAATATTAAAAAATCCTATTTCCCTTTTGCAACCCTCCTCCTCTTTAATGGATTCATAAAAAGCCCTATATATATATATGTATGTATGTATGTATATATGTATTAATATATATGGGAGTTTCAAAAAATCGTTCAGCACGATATTACGTAGGGTACCATATACATATATGTATTCTATAACCATTCAATTTGGGTTTATAAAAGTCAATTTACGTGTTCTAACGGAACCATTTAATTTGTACGATGAGAACGCATACGCGGGTTCGGTCGATCAACGATACTTACGTACGTACACGACTAGAGATAAAAATAAAGAATAGACGCATCAATAATGCATTTCACACTTAACTGACCGATTGTTAAAAATGTTTTATCGTATTCATTAGCGGGCGAGGAAGGGAAGGGGGATGGGGGGGGGGGCTGGCTGTTGTATTTTACCCAGACATTTATTAAGCATTTCTCTTTTTTTCTTTTGCCTCAACAAATTGAGTTACGTATTTCTTAATGGCGATTTATCGAATTATCAATGCAAATAAATATTGTATATCTGTTACGTACCACTTCGTCGACGTTCGTCTTTGATTAGTGACACTGCAATTTACATTATCCTAAAAATGACTAGATACGAGTTAGAATATATTTTACTTGGAGCGAAGTGGTAATAATAAAAGAAAGAAAAAAAGAAAGAAAGAAATGAAGCATTCGCGAAAAATTTCATTTAACTCGCGTGGAACGTATTTCACAAAAAAAAAAAAAAAAAAAAAAAAAAAAATAATAAAAAGATAAAAAATGTAAAATTACAAATTCCTGTACTGCGGATCGAATTACCCCTTAAAAATGTTTATTTTAGAAAAATTGCGAAGCCACAAATTTGTTTTGTATTTTTCTTTCCCTTAAAAAATACTGCAATTTATATTACCCTAAAAATGTCTAAATGCAATTTTGAATTTTTTTTTACTAAAAGTGATGATATATATATACACACGCATAGATACATAAATTTATGCGTCGAAAATAAAAAATAATATTACATTTCAACGGGTGAAAAATATTGTACCTTCAAAAGCGGCGAATAAGAATTTGAATATCTATAGAGAATTTTTCTTCGATATTTTTAGTAACTAAAAACTACATCGCTCGGCGATTTCGAGAGAAGAAAACGTAATGCAACGTGTGACTACTTGCATATCCGTATAATACGTACGATGCATATATACAATATACGCGTACGTACATGTTAAGTGCCGTCATCATTTGCGACACACAACAAACATATAACGCGCTTATTATAATCTCTACCAAGAAAATTCCTAACCGATTTTCTTCCGCGTTAAAATTTGGCTAACGAAATAATATTACGAACGTACCAACACATACACACACACACACATACAAGCACGCACGGGCATCGTTTCACGTCATCGTACATGCAATTATTCCACTCGTCGGAGAAGAAAACCATTGTGTGTACTTACTACTCCAACAATGTCTGAATAAATAAAATCCTCGTGTTCTCTTACACCCACCCCCACCCCCACCCACCATGTAAACGCGATCTCTAATTGTATTAATTAAATGGTACAATAGCCATTACATATATATATATATATATATATATATATATATATATATATATAAAAAGAAAGTACAAAAAATGAAAATAAAAAAGGAAGGAAAAAATATCAAAGCTAATTCATTATATTTTACATTCGTTTTGCAAAAATTTTATCAATATGATACATCCCACCATCCAATTTTATCATTACGTGTGAAAAGTCATATACATACATACATACATACATACATACATACATCATATATATATACATATATATATATATATATATATATATATATATACACGCACATAAAACGTAAATACATATATAAATAAAGACTTTAATTAGACCGCCACCTATTCGTCGTCCACAGAATTTCAAAGCGTAAGCAAAACACATTTTCGCTCGGTCTACGTAGGTAAAATAAATTTATAACGTGCAACAAACATAACGTTATTTGTTTCTGATGTAGCTGGTGTAGCTGTGGCCGTTGTCGTTTCTGCTACCGTCTGTCGTTAAACATTATAAAACGGTCGAGAGACTTTACCAGTAAACTAGCTACTACGAACAAAAGTGAGTACCTCTACTCGGTTTAGACGCGGAGGCGTTTATATAGAGGGTTACGAGCGGTCAGGAAGAGACCATCGGCCGGGATGTGAATGGCGACTACGACTACGACTACGACTATGACGACGACGACGACGACGACGACGGCAATGCATCGAGGTCATCCGTGAATGCTCGTTAACAACTTCGCTTGGACGAAAGAATGCGACGTACTACGAGACGAAAGATAGAAAGAGAGAAAGAAAAAGAGAGGAGATAGAGGAGGGGAAAGAGAGAAAGAGAAAGAGAGAGAGAGAGAGAGAGAGAGAGAGAGAATCGTTTCTTTTTTTATTTACGCAGAAACGAGCGGGGATAGAAATATAACGGGAATGGGTGGGTCGGTAAAAAAGAGAGGGGATGGCCGCGGCCTTGACGAAAAGACCAATCTACCGCAGAGTCCGTGGATCGGTCGATAACCAAAGGCCGAATGTATAAAAAAAAAAAAAAAAAAAAAAAAAAGAAAAAAGAAAGAAAGAAAGTAGTAGGAAAAAAATTAGACTTTTTTTATACAGGGTCGGTCGGTTGGTCGGTCGGGTTAAAAGTTGTTCTTATAGACGATTTAAAAAAAATCGATTAATCTTCTTCGAGACCGTAATGCTAATATTTTACTTTCTCGCTTAATTGTTAAACTACAATCTTGCCTTATCCGGGTGGGAAAGAAAAAAAAAAAGAAAAGAAAAGAAAATTACTCGATAAAGAGTAATCATTAAAATCAACTGATCGTAAGTACATTTGGTCGCCACCCTGTATATATAGAAAGAAAGAGAGAGAGAGAGATGAGCTGAAAGAAAGAGATATAAAGAACACGTGTAATTCAGTGTTCGATCGGTACCGCTTGGGTGCAGCACGATGCATTTCTAATGTGACTCAGCCGATTACTCGATTCGTTTTTACCGTTCGTAAATTCAAAAAAAGAAAATTAAAAAAAAAATGAGAAAAGGAAATAAATAAATCCGTAGAAAGAAAGGATTCTTCGTTAGTTTTAATTCGAAAATTCTTTAACGTGATACTCCATATCATTCGCGGAAAGAAATTAAAAAAGTAAGAGACACACATTTCGAGGTTAACTATACTGAAAAAGCTGAGAACGTTTACTTCGTGGTGGATAGCCAATCGATAAACGTGTAGAGGCTAGCGCGTAGTTACGAAGTACACATATATAACGAAGGAGCTTTGAATTATGTAGAATGTTGAATGTGAAAGAGATGGATATTCGTGTCGAAAGAGGAAGGTGTGTGTATGTGTGTGTGTGTGTGTAAATAAATGTACATAGCATGCAAATATTAAAAAAAAAAGTTCGAATTTTTCCTATCATCTGCTCGCAACTATTTAGGTTACGTAATAATAGGGAGTCTTTAATATTTTTTTTTGTTCCTCTAAAAATTTAGTCGAATACATTTTGCGGGTGTGTGTGTGTGTGTGTGGATAACTTTTAGATCGTATAAAATAGTGAAATCCGAAAGTTCTAGTACTTTGACAAAGATAGAAAAGATAATGTGATCTTTTAAGAATATATATATATATATATATAATGTACTTTCAAGAGGGAAGCGTTGTATAACCACTAAAAATTTCATATAAGAATCACTTATAATTACGTCAGTGTGAATAATATATATATATATATATATATATATATATATATATATATATATATATATATTCTATAGAATATATCCTAAGTAAAAAAAGATAGAATATAGAACGATATATATATATATATATATCATCTTCGCATGTCATAAGAACGATTGGATCGGATAGATTGATCGGTTTCAGTCGATCGTTGACCTAGAATATCAAATAGTGCGTGTCTACCGGTATGATCGTTAATGTTATATTGATGTTATAGGATCTCGAATGTCAAGGACATTCGAATAATAATAGCAGGAAGACAGGTACAAACGATATGAAAATAAAAATAATACATACATAAATAAATAAATAAATAAATAAATAAATAAATAAATAAATAAATAAATAAATAATAATAATAAATTGGAACAAGTATATATACGTGTATGTGTAAAAAGACATGACCCTATTGAAACGTTCTACGAAGATCAATAACTCGAAATTGAAAGAGAAATAATAATTCAAAATTTATAAACGCTTATACAGGTAATCGCGTAAATTGAAAGGGGAATAGAACGGAAGAGAAAAGAAGATGAGAGAAAGGGAAGATAGAAAAGAATGAGAAGTGAACTCTCGTAAAAAAAGAATCAAAGAATAATTTTTATTATTATTATTATTATTTTAATAACTCGTGTGTGTTTCTCTCGTGAAGAAAAGAAATGAAAATAAAAAAAGAAAAAGAGAAAAGTGTGGGTTCCGTCCTCGCGCGCACGACACACTCGCCTCTATCCCGATTTCTCCCGGCCATATAAAGAACGAAAAGTATTCGAAAAAGAATCGAAGAAGCCTGCCGAGAGGAAGCAAGAAGAAGAAAACGCGAAAAGAGAAGGGAATAGTGGATTGTGAGAGCAAAAGAGAGAATAATACGAGAAACGGATATATATATATATTGTGTGTGTGTATGTGTGTGTGAGCTCTATCGGGTATCTTTCTCTATTCATGCGGACGAGTCGAAAGAATTCCGTCAACGATGGTCGACCGGACAATATGGCGCCCGCCGACGGACACACACACACATACACTCTCTCTCTCTCTCTCTCTCGCTAACGTATTTTTTCTTTTTATGTTCTCTCTCTCTCTCTCTCTCTCTCCTATCTCTATCTCTATCTCTATCTATCTATCTTTCTCTATATCCAAAGATTCGCGTGCGTCATCGACGTATCGTGCGACGATAGAAAGAGAGAGAGAGAGAGAGAGAGAGAGAGAGAGAGAGAGAGAGAGAGAGAGAGAGAGGAGGAGATAGAGAGAGAGAGAGAGAGAGAGACTAACGCGAGTAAGTACAAGCACATGTAGAAAAAAAAACGTCGTTATGGGGCGGCCGGTTGTACGACGAGATGTCGTCGTTGAATTTCTACGTTTAGGCTAAACGACGACCAAGATAATATTTCTGACAGGAACATTGGCAAACCGAACGATCGATATTTAAGAAAGACGGAACATTATAAGGGACGGGAATAACGATTAAATAATATCTAAATAAAATTCGTCGAAAATACGAGAAGCGAGAACTTCGATTGGACGGACTATCGACGGAAAGCCAAAGGCTACGGGGTTCACACGGCCATCGTTGCCGTCTCGAGCACAACTCTATTGAGACAGAGAGAGAAAGAGAGAGAAAGAGAAAGAGAGAGAGAAAGAGAGAGAAAAAAGAGAGAGAAAGAGAAAGAGAGAGAGAGACACCATATCTATTATCTCGACTTCGTTATAAACGATTGCTATTAAACTTAATTACTCTGCTTTCCCGTAATTCTTTTTACGTTAATAGATATCGCGAAACAATTTCTTAAATAATTGTAGCCGAAACTCACCTTTTTTATGAGTGCTCTTAGCGGCCCAGAAATTCAAGGCTTCGGCGTATTCAACGGCTACCGTCCACTACGATCTCACAGAGTGCACTGCCGTTAAGAGCGGAAACCGCCATCTTGAACTATTCGCGATATAACCCTTCCGGTATTTCGAATTATTTCGCGCTATTATCCTAATCGATCCTTCCTATTTTCTTCCCGTTATATCATAACGACGAATTAAAATTATCGATTCAACGTAAGATTTGTAATAACAATCATGTAATCGTAAAATAATAGGATTCCTTTTTCGTTTGATCGATTAAATGTTACTCGCGTTTACACGGTCGACGACCAATCAGACGAAGAAACGTCTTTCTAACGGCCAATCATAACGTTCCTACGACGTTACATGTATATCGTTACATCGTGCGTATATTAAATATTGATACTTTCTAGCATTTTTCTTCCCCCACCCCTTTCTTTTTTTCTAACACTACATTTTATATACTCTGTTTTCTTTTTTTTCTTAATAAAGTAATTTCAAAAGAAAACGAATTGTCGTATCTGCGATTGATAACGATGAATATAATCGCACAACGATATATATATGTAATTTATTGATCATACTACGTGCTAATATAATATCTAATCGGCGATTTAATTTAAACGAGACTTAAACGAGACTGAAAATCAAATGAATCAATTTAGTTTACAAATCATTCGATTTTTCTCGGTAGAGTCGACTAAAATTTTTTTTTTTACATCAATTCTGTTAGCACAGCGCCATCTTTTACATAACTATGTTCATACGTATGAGAATCCTAAGGCACATGATTCATATCTTTTTAGTAATAATTATATCTGGCTCTCGCCAGAGCGGCGTTACTGTCTTTTGCAATTGCGTAGAGCAATGGTTCCACGGAGAGAATTCGATTGCTGCCGTGCGTCGTAGATGTTTCTTTTCTTTTTTTCTCTTTTCTTTTTTTCGTTCCCCCCTTGAGAAATTTGTTACCACGTGGTACGGCCACTGTGCTTGAGGTTAACGGTGTTTATAACCTGCGATAGGAGTTTAACAAAATGCCGAAATCAAAAAGAGATAAAAAAAGTAATTATTTTTGAAACAATTGTGACTAATTTCTTTTTTAGCGATTTGACTTTTTTTTCCCTTTTTTTTTTTTTAATACCATAATTGTATTATTTACACACACACACACATATATATATATATATACACTTACATACAAGTTGAAATGCTTGAGAATAAGAGAAATAATAATTATTGTAATTTTGCAGTATCACTTACAAAAACTAACAAAAAAGGGAAATTATTGAAACAACAAATATTTGAGGATATACGTAATTGTGCGACAAAGTATAAACGTATATTTTTGATATCCGTAGAAAATATGCGTAACAACAAATTGAAGGATTTGCGGAATGAATTGAAGGACAGTAGATTTTTCTTTGGTAAAAATAAAGTTATAGCAATAGCATTGGGTAAAACACCAGAGAACGAAGTTACCAAAGGGATAAATGTTTTATCCAATGAATTGATAGGTCAATGCGGATTATTGTTTACTAATCGTAAAACTAAAGAGGTAATTTATATTAAATTACAATAATTGTTAATAATATCAATTATATAATAATTACGTGTAGATCCTAAATATGATAGATTTAATGACATTATCGCATCTGACATATTTAATATAGTTTTCGTTTAGCGTATTTTATTGACTATATATAGATTGGCCTGATTGGCTATAGGTATTACGATGGATGGAGGAATGCGAAGAACTGGAATATGCACGTTCTGGATTCGTACCAAAAAAATCCGTGACATTACCAGAAGGACAAATGCCATCATTTCCACATAGTATAGAGCCTTATCTGAGGCAATTAGGTATGCCAACCGCATTGCAAAAAGGAGTTGTTACATTGACGAAAAAGTTTAATGTCTGTAAAAAGGGACAACCATTGACGCCGGAACAAGCAAAAATTTGTGTAATTATTATACCTGATATCGTTAACTAATTAAATATCATAGAATTGCATATCAATGACGATATCATCTGTTTTCAGAAACTACTAGGAGAACAGCTGGCTACGTTTAAATTAATTCCATTAGGCGTTTATTCCAGTAAGCATGGTTATAAAAGACTTTTATCATCGGACAATACGAAAGAAAACAGCATTGAAGAAATGGACGTTACAGATGATATCGATACTACGTAACGTTGATATTATATATATATATATACAAAAGTGTAATATAAGTTTATTGTATTCGAATGTTTGTCGTATTAAAATTTGTACAGAATCTTACGAACGTTAGTATCATTATTAGTCACATTTTAATCGAATTAATCCACAACATCAAAATAAAAGACCATACGTACGAATATTAAAAGATTTAAAACGTATATCGGCAAAATTTAAAAATAAAATAAAAAAAAAAAAAGACAAAAACAAATGATCGTAGAATAATGTAACTTTTCAACTTCGGGTCGTTAAATTTTCGATAATGTGGATTCAATGAAATAATAAAATTAAAAATAAAAAAGTTTTACAAATCAAAATGACATTACCTTTGATATTTATTATATTTTGGATGTTTGGAATGATATGGGTAAGAAAAGATACTTCCAATGTCTTCGATATGTTATAATTTTATCTTGCCGTTAAATATGGTTGTATATTCAGGGCGCGTATCATTGGTATAACGATAACGAATCAACGCAAATTGTTTCTCCTCGTAAAGCAAATTTTAAACAAAAACTAAAGAATAGAAAAAGTACGACGTCCATCGAATCCGCGGATATGTCAGAGGGCGAAGATTTTCCTAAATGCGTCAAACGAAAGATACGTCAGGAGGTATGCCCATAGAGGGGAACATATAATTAAAAAGATTCACGAGTTTAAGATTGATTATAATTTATAAAAATTATTGTAGAATAAAACGCGATGGCCAAGTAGAACGTCGATTAACGAGTAATAAAAATGTTTAATATTTCGCAAATTCATGTTTTAAATATGTCGATGAAACGAAGGAAACGTATTTAATAAATCATAAATTATGGAGATATAAAAATTTATAGACATAATGGTGTGTCTGTAGCATTTATTATTTGCGATTTTTCGAGGCTACAATACATATATATATATATACATATATATTTATATATATATATGTATTCTTTATATACATATATATATATATATACACATATACATATATATATATATATACATATATTTATATATATAAAAGCAGTACACTTAGGATCATCGGTTTACGATAAGAATAATTCATTAATACTGCAGAAAATATACATAGGATATTCGAATTGACGCTACATAATGTAAACATTAAAATCAATCACTAAGAGATCCATTCTATATATGCGAGTTGCATGATCTCAGATATTTTATATCATTCTAATATAAAATCCGTAATATGTAAGTATATTAAAACTATTATCACAATATCAAAGAAACTATTAATTCGATGAGAATAATCGCTAAATTCTGGCCAACGTCACAATGTCCATTACTTTGTAAGAAAAAAAAAAAAAAAAAAAAAAAAAAAAAAAAAAAAAAAAAAAAAATTGTATGAGTCTCATATTACTTCTATGCAGAAAATAATAATTTAAGATTTGGTCGCACGATGCATTTAACTTGTTTGAGAAATACAAATAAGACTATATGAATAAACGTATAACCAAAAGTAAATTTATTTGTACTTGAAATAATACGTTCAACAAAAAAAAAAAAAAAAAAAAAAAAGAAAGGAAAAAATTATATATATGTATATATAAAATACTACACCAAATTCCAATTTAAAGAAAAAGCCGGCTTACAAAAGTGTACGTTAACTGTGACATTAACTCTTTCTCTCTTTTTCTATTTACAATAAAAAATAATTAAAGATTTAAGTTACAGAATACAAATGGTATTGTCTTATTGTATATCCTAAATTATACACTCTATTAAATATTTGTCCAAAAAAAAAAAAAAAAAAAAAAGAAAAATAAAAAAAGAAGTTCGTTTTTATAATCTTACGAAGATCATCGATTTAAGCTTTTTAATTCCTGCTAAATTGAATGTTTCTTAAATGAGAAGTTGTCTTGTTATTTTAATTCCCTTTTGTCTTCTTTGGTCACAAAAAATTGTACTCTTGTGCACCTTACATAACTATACCACTACGCTTAGCAAGAAAAACTATTTCAATGAAAGATAAAACATGTTATCTCTGTTATCGTATCAATGAAATTGTCTCTCTTACCGATTGTAATAAAAAACAAAAACATATAATTCATACAAAAACGGACTGCATGGTACCTTTTCATATTTATCAAAATTAAAAAAAAAGAAAATAATGGAAAAGTTTCTAAATTAAAAGAAAGAGAAAAGAAAAAACAAACAAACAAAAAAAATGGTTCGCTTAAAAGTTCTCCGTGCGTTTGAAAGACAAAGGCATAGAATGTATTATGAGAACCATTATCTAATTGGACTTTCAAGTATATGAATAAATATTGTATGAATTTGCCTAAAAAATTGGAATCAATCCTGTGACAACGTTCTATAAAACACACACACACACGCACACGTACACACACATATATATATATGTATATAGCATGTATATATATATATATATATATAGCTTACTTATAAGCTTGCTACTAGAGAAGAGTCTTAGTTCAATTAAATTATCCCAACTTAATAAAACATAACATTATCGTTTGTCATAGATATGGCAATTTCACAGCACGTTAACTAAACAAATACATTGTACAAAAATAAATAATTTTTTTACTTAATATGCGAAAGACAAATAATGAATCAGATATGTATATATGTATATATATATATGTGTGTGTGTAACATATACATATATATATATATATATCATATGGTTTACAAATGACTCTTAATGTGCTAAATGAATATCTTTGATAAGAAAATTATTTATAGGCTGTATCTCACCGTACTACAAAAATCTAAATTAATGCTCTAGCATAATAAATATATTTATAAGCCAGTTTTTATAAGAATTTATGGAACATCGATTATCATTCTCAAGTTGTAGCACTTCCAAGATAGATTTGCGAACTACGAGCACTTTTTATGTCTTATCAATATTGCAAGCACGCGAAAAGCAAGTTACTTAGATTCTACTTAAGCAAAAAATTATGTTATCTTTTGCCAATAATTTACTGTGCACTGACTGGTGTGTGACAAATTAAATATTAACAAAAGCCAAAAGATATTTGTTGACGTACATATCGATGATGTATAATATTTTCACTTTTACATATTAGTGTGCCTTGGAATGTAGATGAATTCAAGCACAAAATATTAATCGTGAATTCATATAATCACACATACGGTTGAGTCTCTTAGTAATATTAATTTGTAAAAAAAACGATGATATTTACTTTATGACATGTAAGAGCATAAGAGTAATATTTATCATGTTCTTGTATAATATCACTGAATTGCACCAGTCAAGAACACTATTATATAGTTAAGTATAGGGTACAAATAGTAGCTAATTATAAGTGACGATACGTTTTTTATATTACGAGCAAAATATTGTTGCTCCGGTAAGAAAAGATTATTTGATTAAACCATCTGACTTTGCATAAAATGGGCCTCAATCTTTGGTAATTCAAGAATGGGCTCTCTCCAGTATGCAAAGTTACTGAATTCATCTGCGGCTTCCTCACGCCAAGCTGGGAAGAGATGATCTACTATAACGCTCATGTTCGAATATCTGTAACAAAAGAAAAAAGAAAAATTGAAGATACTAAAAATATCTATGTAAGTATGGTTTTTTTTTTTGTGGATGATAAAATCCATGATATCACAGAAAGCAGCTCGGATGAATTCCATTTTACAATGTAAGAATATAACTGTAATGATAAATGTGCACGCAGTGATTATAATAAAACTTCTTGAATGCGTTATTATGAGAATGAATATCCTACGTAACCATTTAAAATTTTATTAATTTGTTATTGACATTCCTAACGTTGATTCATTAAATACATGTGTTTTTTTGTATATTAAAAATTAAACAAAAAAAAATTAAACATACAGAAGCTATAAAACAGAATGATTGTATAACTCAAAAGGAGAAAAATAATTCGAATGGTTAATAAATGAATAGCTTTTAATTGTAACGATTAATATCTTGTGTTATTAGTTCGATAGAATCTCAAATTGGCGTGTATCAAAACAGAAAAATAAATTAACAAAATTAAAAATCTAGAAAGAGATTTCCAACGATATATATATATGAATCCTCAAAATAAATAAATATTTAGTTAACACTATAAACAACAGTTTAGATCACATTTTACAAATAGTGATAAAATTATGAATTCATGAACACAATATGAACGATGTTTGCAAGGATGAAAGTTATAAAAGCTATAACAACAAAAAGCTACAATGTACCACAAGTGCTTACCCTAGAAATCATAAGAAGATACCAAGTGTGGCACAACCAAAATACCTTAAAATACAATGACACAATACTTCTAAATAAATAATGTGATGTATGTTCTCAATTTAAATATAACTGCTATTGGAAAATACTATATATATATATATATATATATTAACAGAATTTATATAATTTTTAAATACTGTTTTTTGCATATATATACTTATAAGAAACAATAAATAAATAAAGTATAAAAAAAACTCTCTATATATCAGAATTTCATGCGACACTTTCCCCGGGAATTTTACTAGAAGTAAATGGTATGCGTATAATATATACCCACAATATTATATATATATATATATATCTATGTACTACTATCAAAATTATATGGGCCAGGTATAATTGCGATTCAAAAATGAAAATTAATTCACTGTGCTGGTTTCCAATTGCGATAACAAGTATTAAATTAAATTAAGTTTCTAAATTTATAACAAAGAAATTTACTAATACTATAAAATTCTATCTAAATGGTTGTGTCATCATCATTGGACGTTTGACCTGGGCAGTGGTGGGAACAACTCATTGATGATATCGCACTGACACGCGTAGCTGTAATCACAGAAATATTCGCCCTGTCAAAAGCCTATCAAAATTTTATTTTTTCTTTTTTTGTTTTATGCCCATTCCCTCCCCCCCGCCTATCCCATAAAACATTTCATTCCATTATTAAGTATGACAGGGCAAACCATTACTATGCAAACACAAAAACATTCGATTTTACGTCAATGTACTCAGCCACACATTATTACGACAGAGTTTTATATGTATTGTGTTACACGAATAAGCTGTAAGAAAAAGCTAATTAACATTAAAGGAACATTAAGAGTAGAAAATTTAAAGAAATTAACTTATGGAAACTCTGTATATCTATCCGTGTAAAAATTGAAATTTAATGATACTAATGATTATTTCTTAATTAACATTCCGTTTAGGATGTATTATTAATTGATGTTATGATTTATCAATTAAGAAATGTTTAAGCAGACAAATACAATTAAGATATGTATATATATATATATATATATATATATATATATATATAAAATTAAGAAATATATATATATATACATATAATTAAGAAAAAAAAGAAAAAAATCAGCTAATGCATATAAATGAATTTTGAGCTGAATTAAGAATTGCGTTAATCACTGCTAGGATGAAAAATTTGTTAATAGATATAAAAAATATGTATATACATATATTAACTACCAAACATATTACTTACGAGGATTGGAATGTTTGTGTCAACTCGTGTTTCAGTTCTCCTCTATGGTTTATGGTAAAAATTCTCATAATAGGAATGCCTACAGCTCTATATGACCAAACATCCTGTAAAATAACATTAGAATGAACAATATAAAAATTAAATGCGCAGGAAGAGCATTTTTTTTTTTTTTTTTTTTATAAATTATATTCGTTAAATCCTTACATTAATGCGGTTACCATAACCAGCATAGAATGGTTGAGAGCCATCTGGGAATAGTGCTTGAATATCGCTGAGACAAGATATCTTAAATTCTTCCGGTTTCTTTTCAATAACTTCACGATGGAATGCAGAAATTAAACTGGTCGGATTTAATAGCAAGGGACCCTCAGGTAGCGACAAATCTCCCTGCCTTATACTCTTTAAATATTCCCTTGTCACTTTAGCCTGACCTATTGCCCTTGCCGAGAGATACAATAATTTATAACCATTGTTTTTAATCTTGGTGAATAATTGAGCAACCCCAGACTGAGCCCAATCCTTGCCGACTATTGGTAAAATGTGACCAAGAACGTCAGACTTTGTAATAGTGCCATCAATGTCCGATATAACAATTTTATCATCCCATCTCCATCTATAGATATGACATTTACAACGAGTAGTACCTTGATAAGCCGTGGTAACACTGAACACTACCTCGTTAGGGCCCTCTTTTAGATTCAAACCCGCCTAAAATAATAAAAAAAAAAAAAAAAAAAAAAAAAAAAAAAATGTGTTAAAATTATTTATAAACACATTCCAATATTATAAGCAACCGCATTCGCACATAGATAATTAAAAAAAAAAAAAGAAAGAAAGAAATTAACGCACTATCTGTTCGGATGACAATCTCAATGTTTTTCGATATTTTTCAGTAGACTCATAATACGATCTTCTCTCTATTGGTATTTTAACACCTTGCATATCGTTTTGATTGCTATCGGAATCTTCACCTCCGCTGTATCCCTCGCCCTCTCCTTCACGCGGTTTCTCAGTCTTTGCGATCAAATTATCAGTAGGTGTATCTCTTAATTCAGGCGTTTCCATAGTTTCGGGAATAATCGTTGAGATTTGATCAGTCTTAAGATCAGTGTTACTAAGTAAACAAGGTAAACAATTAAATTCAATTTTATATATATATATATATATATATATATATATATAAATAAAAAAAATTATATACTATCATGAAAGCACACAATATTATATCTTCTCTTTCATGTTACATACATTTCTGCAGATGGTATTTCTTCTATCACATTAGCTTCTTTACACTCAATTGCTTGTTCAGAATGTTCTCCAATCAATGGTCCATCAACTAAAATAAAAGTTGAGAATATTAATATACTTTGTATAGAAAAAGTAACTCCATTATATACGCCTAATTTCAAATGAAATTACATTCAATAATTTATAAACGACATATGAGAAAGAGAGAGAGGGAGGAGAGAGGGCAATATTTACCTTGACTTATTTCCTGAGATTTTTTAGGTTGAGCGGTAGATCTTCCCCATGAAAACCATGAACTGTAACCAGTGCGACCTTCAGCCTTCCCAGTACTTTGTTGTTTTTTATCTTCGTGTATTAGCAATGGCATGCATTGCGCATATATATTTTCTATAGTGTTCTGCGGTAGATGTCTTTGAAAGACAGCGTATGTCATTACAATTGGACAAGCCGTAGTCCAATTGTAATATTTGTTATTGATTTTCACCACCAAATTAGGATTATCGTATAATTTTGGATCTGAGCAAATATCTTCATAATGAAGTAAATTCTGATGAAATGCCTCCTTTGATGGACCATTTTCGCTATCCAAACCGCCACACAAAGAAAGGCTGATTTCAAAATTACTGTCAAATACAGAATTTTTGGGTTCTTCAAAATCGCTATCTAACGACTTCGGGCCACCAATAGCTCCTTCAACGCTGTTAGGGCTCTGAGGAATGCTTGGTCCATTGCCAGATTCAGTGTCTTCTTCGTCTACCACTTTTGCATCTGAAAGAAATTGTCAAAAAAATTCGAACATTTGTTCATTCTGATGCGATGATAGTATTATCTAAACTATATATCTATGAAGTAATTATTATTTGTATTAAATATATGTTAAAAGTACACCTTTGCGCATATTTACATTAATCCTTTACTAAATTTCTTTTTAATATAAATCAATAAATTTAATATAATAGGCGAGAATGCTTAGATTAAAAACGCATTATTCATACCGTTTATAATTGAAGTTCCTAATTATTTCACAGAAAAGATAATAGAAACAAGAATAAAATAGAGCGTGACAGGAATAATAGGTAGTAATTAAATGTTAATGTATTAGCCAGTTAAGAACATTTACGTGCTACACACAAAGCATTGTGTACCTTTTACCACTGTTGCTCCGCGATGAGATGAGGGGAAATATAGAGCAGCGACCTCGGGATCCAATTCATCAGCATTTAAATCGCTAAGATAAATTCCTTCTGATTCTGGATTATGCCTCACACGAGAGGTCTTCTTCATAAACGAGAACATACCACTGAGCATAGATCGATGTGCCTCTGCTACCATTGAAATAGCATTTAGCATTTTGTTAGAATTTAAAGCATTTCATTTACATGACCATATAATATATATTTTATATTTGTATAAATTTTTATATGATGTGTTATATGAAATAGGATTATCATGTATATATATATTAGTTTTTAAAATGTAATGAACGGTGATTAAATATTAAAAATAATATCAATGATAATGTACATTCAATTATTTATATTAAAATAACAATAAATAAATAAGACATATTTCATTCTTGTTTCAATAATGATCTTACACGTTCATCGTACTTACTATCATTAGATTTAGGAGTTGCAACTGAAGAATTTACTGAATTCCTATGAGATGGGTGAGTGGAATCAGGTGGGGGGCTTGGTAATTCGCCCCATTTCCAACTCTGTTGATGAGCCTTATCATCTTCTTGTTCGCTACCTTCTTGCGTGATTTTACGCATTTCGAATTCTGTATCTGACTGTACGGGTGAACATGGCCTAGAATCTTGGTTCCTTTTAATAACGGTTTTAGAAATATTAATAATGTTCCTTCTACATACTGAAATTTATCAAATATTATATAAATCATCTACTTACTTTGTAATTTCTGTATCACTGAAGAAATGAAAATCAGTTTCTGGACGTTTTTCCAAAATTTCTTCGGCAGAAGTTAAAAGAACCGGAGAATCCTTATTTGTATCGATTTCTACCACTGGACTCGGTCCCTTTAATGTCTTTAAAAAATGTTTGTGTAAATAGATACATAAATAAATGATAAAATAAATACATAAATACAATAAAAGAGAATTGTATTTTTTTTTTTTTTTTTTTTTTTACATTAAACTCTTTCCAAATTACTTACAGATTCACAGTGAGATTCTTCTGTAGCGGCGATGTCGGTTTCACTCATTTCGGTTTGGCTGCTGCTACCATTACTTGTTTTCCTTTGCGATCCCTTCTTCCTCATGATGCTCTTCCTCTTTCTCTTTCTCTTAGTAGAATTATTCATTTTAGATTCTTCGCCGGTTTCATCTCTTGAGAGTTTCTTATTAGAAGACGAGTTTGATTCGTCGCTTGACTTTTCTTTACTTGTTCTCTGTGAATCATCCGTTTTAGGAATAAAGTCATTAGAAACAACACCGATTTTACGAATCCTTTGCTTATTAAGACATGAATTTGATTCATAACTTGATTTTACTTTGTCATTATCCTGCGAGTCATTAGATATTGGTATAAAATCATTCTTTACAACACTGATTTTACGGATTTTATCCTCGGATGTAACAGCTACAAAAGATTTTGGTACAGATGGTATAGGCTGAGAATCATCATCATTGATACCGTCCATATCAAAAATTTCTTCGTCAGTCTTTAACGCATTAGATTTGTTCTCCCATTTTTCATCATCCTTTTCTTTCCAGTCGCTTAACAATGCTTTCTCAAACTTATGCCTTTGTTCTGCAGGAAGTTCCGGAAAGTTTTCCCTAAACAATCTCTCCTTTTCTTCTAACTTTAAAGCCGAATATTGCTCGCGAATCATCTGTTGCTTTTGCAACGTGGATATAGTACCAAAACTTTGCTTAAACATTTCATCTCGTTCTTCCAGTGTCAAAGATGCAATTTGTAGCCATTTCACGCGATGTTCCGCGGGTAGATCTGAGAACTGTTCAATTAAAAATTTCTCTCTTTCTTCTGGCGGCAAGGCAGACATTTGCTCCCATTTTTCTCGCTCTATCGATAGAACCGAATCTATGAGTATCTTGTCCCTCTGCTCTTGGGGAAGATCTGATAATGGATTAAATCTATTCGATGGAAAACAGTTGTCATCTGGAATCGGCGAGCAAGCCAAATGAGGTGGGATTTCTGTGTCAGTAGGTGAACCGCTGGAACTCACTTCTTCGACGAAGAAAGCTTCGCCAGAGTCGCCCAGTTTCATATGGATTTGTCTTGGTTCTCCATTTATTTCAATGTCCACCTAAATAAGAAAACATCGTGAATATATTTCTATCGACGAACGACGCGAATGCTCTGATCAAATTAATATTCATTCTAACGCGAATTAAAAATAATATGACGTATTATCGATTTAAAGTATATCAAAAAAAGAAATAAATAAATAAAAAAGCCATAGCGTGGGAATAATAAGAATACTAACCACTTTCTCTCTCGAACGAAGAACGCCGAGTTTGCCGAAGCGAACGTGAAAGGGCGAACAGGTAAAAGAACCATCCGCTTGTTCGACGACGACAACGTCAATCGCACCGGTGAGCGTTGCAGCATTGATTTCATTGTAAAAGTCGCGAAAATTACTAATGAATTTCCCGATGTAGTTCATACTGTACATCTTAATCACGGTTTCGATCGTCTCCTAATACACGTTAAAAATTCGACGCGACACAACGATCGAATTCGAATAAATAATAAAAAGTTAGAAGACGAAGACGACGACGAAGACGACGAGATAGGGGAGCGTGCGCTTTTCTATCCTTTCGCAAAAATTGGTATACTCGTGGTCGTGAAAGATTTTATTTAAAGGCAATAATTTTACTTAACCATGTTGAATCATCATCGTTAATCGATTATCTCGGATATTCGTTATTAAAACAACAATCGTTATAAATTATATTGTTATCGGATAAAATGTTCGACCTTAAATTAAAAATCAAAACTACCCTTTCGTAAAAAGCACGTCAAAACGATATGCTGCTAAACTGTCAAAAAAAAGCTTGTACCCGCGCGTAAATGATTCGCACACAGCTGATTTCTGTTCAAAATAGCTTTGCCGTTGTTCTTCTGTTTTTTTTTATATATATATATATGTATAATAGAATGACCTCTGAACTTGACAAGGGATACGATATTATCCGGTAAAGAGATAAACGCGAACGAGACGGCTCTTCCGAATTCTTTGTCCTTCGAAGGTCCGTTGAGATATCCGCTCGATCGTGAAGCAGACGGTTACCCGACTTGACGTTACGATGGGGTCACGTGATCGAACGTTGACCATTCACGTTAGCGTATGGCTTGGTCAATAAGCCGCACTATCACGTGACACTTCGCTAACGCTTAGCGCGTCTTTCGAATCTCCTCCAATACCTAGAACAAAGAGACACGATAACATTGATTGAAAAAAAAAAAAAAAAAGACGCAATAAAAGATGATATCGAATTCCGTGTAAATAGAAATTACATTTATATTTTTATTATTATTCATATTTAATTACGTAAAATATAATACAGTGTGTGTATTCATACACAACGTAATCTTTTTTATTTTTAATATACGTAACATTTTACATATGATAAATCGAGGAAAATTTATATATATATATATATAACATTTACTGAGCTAATGACGCAATGTAAAGTTGCTGTCGTAGAAAATCTTGTTTGATAATACGTCATACACACTGTGTCGAGTAAAATTATCATTCAAGAAAGCCCAGCGGAACATCACGGATCACAGCTCTTAAGAAGCCATAATATGCTTGCTGTTACGTGAAAGGAGTAAATGACATTTATAGTTACATAAAATGAGATCTTATCATACGATCGTATACACAGTCATTCGCGACACGAAACGTTATTTTAAATTCAAAAACACGCGTTTCCGTATTTCGCGAAATTATAGAGAAATTTCGAAAATTACAAGATACCTCTTATTTCCATTAAAAAAAGAAAAAAAAAAGAAAAAAGAAACAAGAAAGAAAAAACGAATTACGTAACAATTTGCAAATCATTCCTTAATGTTCACAATTTCTAGAGAGAGAAAGAGAAAGAAAGAGAGAGAGAGAGAGAGAGAGAGAGAGAGAGAGAGAGAGAGAGAGAGGCGAAAAACGTGATAATTAAAAAGTAAGCAAAATTGTATGTTCAAAATTACATACTTTCAAATTCTTTGATCGGGATAAACAAATCTAATCAATTTGACATTAACCCGTGTCATTCTTATTAACGTTAAGCCATGTAAAGATTAGTAACAAGATACGCGTGACTTATTTTACACGTGTAAAATAATAATACAAAAGAACATGTACATATGCACACACGCGCGCACGTACACAGAGAGATATATACACACGTATGTACATAAGTACTTCATACATGAAATAACTAGGAAATACATGTTCTAACCAATTACTTCCAACCAAACTGATCGATGAACTTCCACGTAGGTGGAATTCTCATGTCGTAAATGAAAATAATCTTGAACGTTGTACCTTGTTCCTTTAGTCATCAAGAAATCGCTCATAATCGTACATTTACGTACGTAGATGATGAATTATATATGTATAAACATGTATGCATGTGTATATATATATATATATATATATATATATATATATATATATATATGCATAAGACCAAAAATAAAAGTTATAAGTAGTTTATCGTGTATAATGAATTCTTATCGTTTCTCAAAGTTGAAAGGATAATACGCGTGCTTTTACAACAACGTTAACGCTCTATAATATGCGCTTGAAGTTGCGAATAACGGTGGAAGAGAAAAAAGGTCGATCGCTTTCTTGTAGATTGCGCAAAGGAGAACGTACATAGAGAACGAAATGGCCGAACGAACGAGGTGAACATCGGAGATTGAATACGTTCGTTGTTCCATTGAAAAAAAAAAAAAAAAAATATATATATATATATCCATAATTGCACATTTTATACGAATTTATAATTATCTATTTATTCATTCAAATTTAATACAGGAAGGTGAATTTTTAAGCAGTAAGGTACTATTCAACCATCCTATGAATTATTCATAATCGTAGACGCATGTATAACACGTACGAAATGAATACATACATACATACATACGTACGTACGTGTATTTATTTATTTTTTATCTTCTTTTTTATTCTTTTTATATTAAAACTTGATACACCTATGTATATTTATAATACCAAATATATCAGGATAATTTGCTAAATGCGTTATTTATTTTATGACGCGTCCATGCAATATAATTTGAGAGGTATCGTACTTTTTATTTCGACATTTTATCCCAAAATTTTTCTTCCCTCGAATTTCGTTTCGTATATGCAATCTTAAATACTATATCTTAAATGTCACATATAACTTAATATAGCATTTAATCGAATGGGAATTTTTAGAGCGTACCTGATATCATTATAAAACGTATATATATATAATCAAATGTATTCGATTTAAATTCCTAACACGATGCATAATATTTGAACGTTTATGTGGCCAAATATGTAGATATTTCAAAATACGATACTCCTAATCCATTGAGAAATAGTCTTCCTCTCCCTCCCTCTCCTCGCTTTCAGTATCATCCCTAGGGAAATAGAAGTAAAACTTTCGATTGATTGGCTACGAGCCATCATCCTGTCCGTTCGAAGAAGCTCTATATATATATATATATATCCACGAAGTTTCAAGAATAACGAGAGACTTTAGAGAAAATATCGTCGATTTTACGTAACACAAACCACGAACGATAAAGAACTTTTAACAAGGGCCAAAGCTAGACTGACACTTGGATAATATTCAAGAAATTTTACTCGGTTGGCTGTGTCAAATCAATATATGTATATTAAACGCGAAATCATTTGGAAAATTTTCGACGCCATATTTCAGATTCTTAGATCTTACTTTCTCAATTATTTTGGACATTATGTATCATTTATTTATTTCAATTTGTAACACTTTCGGACGCGCACAAACGTCCAAGTACAATCGAGAAATAATGTAATGACAATTTTGATGAAACGATTGAAAAAAAAAAAAAAATAATAAATAAAGAAAGAAAAAAGAAGAAGAAAAATTTGTGCTATGCAATGACTTTTGCGTGACCATCGTAAACAGGTCTTAATCACATAATATATTATCATGTCGATTGAGATCTGTTTATTTTTCGTTGACACTATCTGCGAACGTAAACAAGTTTATTATATTTTATGAAAAACAAATGCGATAAAAGAAAAAAAAAGAACTTGTTCTATTTGATGGATCAAGATTTATGGAATAATAATAATAAAAGAAATATATATATATATTTTTTTTTGCAAATATTAATTGAGAAGAATTTAAATCATTTGGTTTTCCGATAATCGATTCTACATAATCTGTCGCAAACAACATTATGATTTATTTGTTCTCTTTGTTTTTCCCAAAGAGGTGATCACAGTTCATAATCACTGTCTCTTTACGACATACACGCGCGCGCACACACATGAATCAACCGTGGGAAATTGTTTTTCTCAAAAATTGGCAAATATTCTTGGAGGATTGCCTATTGACTATTGAAAATGACCTTGAGTTTCATAAGTAACAAAAAATATATACAAAGTCGGTGTACCACCCGTTAACTCTTCAAGGAATAATTTTGGAAGGTGGATCGAGACAAGTTCTTTTTTCTCTTTTCTTTTTTTAAATTACAAAGTTCGTTTTATTTATTTTTTTTTTTTTTTTTTATTTTTAAATTTCATCTTCCTATTACTTTTACGGTTTGACATTCATAAAGGTGATGAGAATGCATTAATAAAAACAAAAATATAATTCTTCTGTCACGTTAATTACACACGTACAGCGTGATATCGCTAACATCGAGATGTTGCTTGCTTATACATTGATAATTTTTTTTAAATTTTATATAAATTCGACGAAAAAAGAAGAAAGATAAAAAAAAAAGAGAAATGAGATCTGTCCGATAAAGAGAGGAAGGAAAAACAAAAACTTTCAATTTTGTTCGATCATCGGTGATAGATTAATCTAATTAGATATCATCTTTAAATCGTTACAAAGTCCAATTCATGTTTCATTAGATTTCTGTGCGATCGTGCTATTTACATACTTTACATCAATTCGATATACGTATGTATATTTTATTTTTGTAACACGTATAGATGCGCTCGCGCGCGTTCGCTCATGCGTAACAATATCGATCGGCCATTACGTCACGTCGCTACACGTTCGTTCGTTCACTCACAAACAATACAGATATAATCAAATCGAATAACATAAAATCGCGTGAGAACGATAACACATGTAATATATACAAGATATATATATATATATATATATATACATATAATGAATTTTCAATTTGTTTGAAATTCTATGAAATCTAATGAAATTCTGAGTTAAGGATTTCAATTTTGTATGGAAAGAATTTATTTTAAAAAGCTTCCCTGTTCAAAGTTTAGTCCGATGAAACACAGGTTTCTAATCTACTTGCCTTTTTACAAAAAGAATAAGAAAATTCTTGCGTCACGTTTATTTATCACTCGCTCTATCCGTATTTTAAATTACATATATCCGAATTTATTACAAATTTTCAAACTAATTTGAAATTCAAAATTTTCTTTTATCTAACGCTATTTTTCCTCGTTTTCAAATAATAATAATGAATTCATTTTTAAAGATAAATTGGTGTGATAAATAAATTGAATATATGTTCGTTTACAATAATATTTTTTACAATAAATATAATCTTTACTTTCTTTTTTATTCTTCTATTCGTTGTATTATTTCTTGAAAACTCTTGTTCGAATTTTAAAATTATTTTTATGATATTAATATATATATATATTTTTTTTTTTTTATATATTTCTATAAAGTCGTTAACATTTGGTCTATTAATTTTCTTTGTCACTTCGTCCGTAAGAGTTTAGCGAAACGTTATCGACAGAGAACAAAAGATTTTACGAGCGACTTATCTCGTGAATCATGTTATTTGTTTGTGTGCGTGCGCGCTATAAAATAAACTCTATTGACTATATAAATATCTTACGATGAATATGTTATCTCTTCGAAGATTTTAAATAAATATCGTCGAAGATACCTACAAATAGATCGCGAACTATTATTTTAATAGATATTCCAATGTTAACTGTTGTTTAAAATTAATTTTGTACACCTTTTTTCTATTGACAATACTTAAAAAAAAAAAAAAAAATGTAATTATTGATAAGGAAACAAATAGAAATATTTATTAGAGATATTAAAAAATAAAAGAAAAAGAATCCGATGAATTTTCGATAATTTGTAGACTAATGAATGTTCTACTCTATAAATTTTCACTGAAAGATAATTAAATTTTTTAACATTACGTAACCCAAATAGCAATAATAACGGATAGATAAGAGAACAAAAAATTTCATTCTTATTGCTTGCCTTACAAAAAGAAAAATTTTATACTGCAAATATTATTGTATACGTGATATACATAGGAAATCTTGTAAGTAGATTATTTATCGTCACTCGAAAAGGTAAGGTCGAGTAAAACAAAACAAAAAAAAAGAGAGAGAGAGAGAGAGAGAGAGAGAGAGTGAAAACAACATAATCGTGATAAAAATAAATACCGTTTGAAACGTCTTACTTTCCAATGTTAAAGTCCGAACGAATTTTATCTCTAATGATTCATAGAGAATAATTTAATTTTATAAAGACAATTAGATGTTAAACGGAAATGAGAAATTATTCATAAGCTTAAGAAACTTGTTTGGTACATATCCAAAGCGATTTCTTGACCGTGGACCTGGCACTGAACGCGGACTTTAGACTATTTTTGATTGTTAGTTTTGGCCATTGAGATAATGTTCGCCCGACAACAAAGTAGTTATATATATATATATATATGTTAACCAAAACTTCGTGAATTTTAACTGATTAAATAGAACACGTTCACTTTGGGAATAAACATCTTTTAATAAGATTAATCCTTTTTGCGCATATTCGTAATTTTTAATAATTAATGATTTTTAAATTTTTATATATGTTATAATAGTAAAAAAATAATTAAGAAAATATATGTATAAATATAATATTCTTACGCTACTCTTCGTATCGACGCGACGTGGTCTAAGCCGTATCAAAATCTACCGCTATATTGAAATGAGCACGATAATGAACAAACTAAATGTTAATTACTCCTTTAGCATACATTATTATAATTACGTTAGGTCAATGGGTGTCGAGTCAATCTTCCATTTTTTAATTCCTCGATCAAAAATGAAAAAAAGTTTTGAGGATCGTCCTTGAGAATTCTCAAATTAGCACCACTTTTCTCACAATCACAAACAAAAGATCGAATATATTTTCGAAAAAATTTAATTGACGCAAACCAAAAACGAAGACGAAAACAAAGGACGAAAACGAAAACGAAAACGATTGCAACGTCGTTGGTTGAGGCGTGATTACGTAAGTCATTAATATAGTCATTAAAAAGTGGAAATAATAAAACGTCCATTACGATGGACGCTCAATAAGATTCGCTTGTGATAGAAACAAAGTGATTCTCAATCGTTTTCATTAGGATACCCACAAGAACGTCTATTTAACTATACCGTATATACCTTGTACAGATATACGTGTAACTATAATTACAGTATAATATCGGGAATAAAATACAATAAAAAAAAAAAAAAAACACGCACGCATACAATACGTGCGCATTAAATTTAGTATCGATAAACTAAATTCAGTGAGGGGGGGAGGAGGAGGGAATGAATACTTAAGTATTCGTAAAGTAGAAATATGAAATTATATTGTTACTGTACGAATACTCGAGTACCCACGCTCTATGTAATTAATGAAAACAAAAAAGAAGAAAAAAGAATTTTGTAAGATTTAGCAAAACTTAAAAAATTAAATGACAAGAAAGATCGTCGGCGTATCGCGTTTCTACCAAAAGTTGAGAATCACTGCCTCAAAGAAATTGTTTCCTATGGAAATGATCGTAGAGCGAAAGTTATGTACGTGTATGCGTAATGCGTACGTGTAAATCGTGACTCTAAGTAATATCTAATGATAATAGTTCGAGTTTATGTATATATATATATATATATATATAACGCAATGACCAGTAAGTACTTATAAACACTCGAAGTTCCGGGTTTCTTTCATAGAAATTCTTCGAACTTATTATTTTACATGATATTTCAAATCGCAGTGGAGTGTGTTGATCTTTTTTTCTTTTCCTTGTTTTTTTCTTTTTTTTTTTTTTTAATATAATGTAACATACAATAGAGCTATAGGAAATAAATAAGACGCTTTCCATAAGAAAATAAAAATCTCGAGCTTATCTGTACCGCGGTACGTCATCTTCTAAATATCAGTAATTGCGATAAACTTTACAAACAATATTCTATTATCGCGTTGAGTAAATTTCAAACGATGATTTAATCGATTACTTTTCACACGTAATGGAGATTTAAATTTGACGATCGAAACACGATCCTTGGTGTATTTACCCGACACCAAAAGCAGCAGCAGTAGGAGCAGCAAGCAACAGGGAAACGTTTCTTTATTCTTCTCTTTTGTTTCCTTTTTCTTCTTCTTTCTTCTCTCTCACTCTCTCTCTCTCTCTCTCTCTCTCTCTCTCTCTCTCTCTCTCTCTCTCTCTCTCTCTCTCTCTCTCTCTCTCTCGTTTATTTAGTTACTTTATTAAGGTACATGTATCGCGAAGATAGAACTGAGGGAAAAGTGGGAACAAGAAAAATAGAGAGATATATACGTAAAAATTTCATCATAAACGGGGTCGTGTAATAGAAAAATTCGTATAAAGCGATCGTACGCGACGACGAATTGAAAAAAAAACATGGCACGAATTGAGAGTAGACATTTTTTTTTTTTTTAATATATATATAAACGATTCGAAAAGCAGTCATTTCAATAGCTCGATGAATCTAAGCGTGTCAAATAAAAAGTAAAAAGAAAGAGAGTGAAGAAAAGCGTGTCATCAAAATGTTAATAATTTTCAATACAGAACAACTTCGAAATTCGATCGTTGAAAGATTTATTTTCACGCTTTTTCCGATCGTTTTATCCCGCGTACGTAAATCTTACCTTGCGTTGCATCTTACATCGGATGAGAAGTTCGTTGTTCGTTTATCCGTTCGTTCGTCGTTCGTTCATTCACAAAGAACTACGTCAAGCGAATGAGAGAGAACGAGAGCGAGAGAGAGAGAGAGAGAGAGAGAGAGAGAGAGAGAGAAAGAACGCGAGCGCGCGTGCGTACAAAAAAAAAAAGAAAAAAGAAAAAGAAAAAGAAAGAAAGAACAACATTAAGAAAGAAAGAAATGAGAGAAAGAAAAGAAAGAAACTTACATCGCACGTTGCGTCCCGAAAATGAGAGGAGAGGTGGGGTTGGATAGTCGACTAAACAACTCGAACGGCGTTCCTCTGTATGTTGTGTTTTTCAGCCTTCCAGCCACGTTTATTATTGCGGGCGATTGTTGTCACCCGACGAACGTTAAGAAAAAAAAAAAAAACAGTAGTCGAACACGGTCGACAGTATCGTACAAGAAAGGAAGATCCTTCCTCTCTTCCTTTCTTTTTTTCCTTCTTCTTAGACGAGCACTATCTCGAGAAAAAGATAAGAAAAAAAAAAAAAATATATATATATATATATATATCGTAAAACACAATGTGTAATACAGGAGGCGCGCGGTTAAAAACGTCGTTTCTTCCTATGTAACTCGCAATGCGTTAACAATGGAAATAATAAAAACGAGAGGAACGATTTTAGAATAATAAAACGTTCCGCGAAGGAAAATAAACGAGAAGAACAGAGATATATGACGTATACGTGTTACACATATATATATGTAAATACATCCGTCTCCGTCAAAGGCTCGGATCGGACTGACGCTAGAAACGAAGATAGACGGGACTATACCGATGTTGAGAGAAGACAACAACACGCGAGAGAGCTAAGCGCTCTTTGGGTTATGATTCAGAATGTTTTAACATAACACGAGAGACGACCGTTCACCGTATTATATACGTATTCACTTTACCTACATATCAACACACACACACACACACACACACACACACACACACACACACACACACACACACACACACACACACACACACACACACACACACACACACACACACACACACACACACACACACAAATGCATACGAACACGAATACTACGTGGATACGCACGTAGTAAACACGGCCGAAGGTTGGGAAGGTAAGTAAATACATAAGCGGAAGAAAAAGAAAAAGAAAAAGAAAAAGAAAGAGTAAGAACGCGTGATAGGTTTCGCAAAATTTGATGCTTCTGATTGGTTGATGTAGCTCAGACCAGAAGGCGAGCCTCCGAATAATAAAAGAGAAACGTTGATATAGGCCTTGGTGAGAGATCGTTGTCCTAGATTCGGTCTACGTCACGCGATCAAATCAACACCACGTGGACCAAACAAGTTGTTTTTTTTTTTGTTTTTTTTTTTTTTTTTTTTCTTCATTCGGCGGTCGCACAGTCGAAAAACACGTTGATAAGACAAAAATCAGAAAGGAAGACGAATAATAACATCCAAAATACGATGATACCGATTTACGAGTTCTCTCGTATTTTTGATTAACGTGTTTTTCGACTCACAATAAGATGTGATAATAATTGTTGACAGATCTTGAACGATATTTGGTATTTGCCAAGAAATAAACAATCAAAATATATTTATGCGCGTGTACAAATATAGATTCAAGAAAAACATTTCATTTCGAAATTGTAAAATATTCGTTCTTTTTTGTACGTTTTTATAATAATAATAATAATTATTATTATTAATACTTGATGAGAAAGGTATAAAACGAATTGTATTGTTTATACATTTAAATAACAATGGAATTTACATTTTAACCATTATAATATCTTGTTAGATATTTATTTATCCGTTTAATTTGATACGGCGGATTTTAATTAAATATTGCTTTATGAAAGAGATCAATGAACGCATAATAACTTCTCTGCGAGATAATGACTAACTCCGATAGGTTTCATTTGTCTAATTTTTCATTTTCTTTCCAATGAGCAAAACAGGATTCGTCTAGTCATTTATTAATGTGGATACTATATATATATATATATATATATATATATATATACACACGTACTTATGATAAAAGTGAGGAACATAGCTTGGTGTTTACGTCTTAATTCGCAATATGTTACTACTCTGTGATATTGAATTGAATGATGATAAATACAAAGAACGTGTTATTTAAGATAGAATCGAGTCAACCATGTAACCATCGAATCGCACTGACCACCGAAGTCAACACTCTTCCTTCTTAAAGAATGTTTATAATGATTTATAATAGGGTTCATGTGTTATGTACGGCATTAATCAAAAAAATGTTGATAAAAGAAATCTGAGCGATTTTCTGAACGTAGAGAGGAACGTATATTCCGTTGTGTTTATACATACGTATTTATATATATATTAAATGTGTGTGTGTGTGTATATATATATGTATATATAAATACACAGGCATTTATGTATATACGTATGTATCTCTATGTTTGACTTAACGAAAGCATTCTTCTTTTATGTCAACATTAAAGACAGCTGCGCAATTACTGATAAAAAACTATCGATCCAACTAGAAAATACAAAATATTGCATTATCATTATAAAATATATAACGAATAATCATATCTGTATATGTGACTGGAAAATTTTTGTTCTCATCCGCTTACTAATAAATTAATAATTGCATTAGCGTTGTTTCTCCTTCGTACCGTTATAACCTAACTTTTTGTCGTATATATGAAAAAAATTATATAACGTGAGCTTTATACATACGTATGCGTGATTTGTATTAAAAAAAAAAAAAGAAGAAAAAAAAATCAATAAATTTGTGGCGATAAAATGAGATCAAGTTTAACAAATACATTAAGTAACATAAATAGGCGAGACGTGTGCGATTTCTAAAATTGTATGGTCGTTATGGCGAGTTCAAAAGGCCATACCAGTTATGATGGGATTACACATTTTTGTACTTATACGGAAGCTACGAAACACATGAAGATTTATTATTAAAAAAAAAAAAAAAAAAGAAGAAAAAAAAATAAAAAAGTCAATGATTCTCAATCAATCTATTTTAAAAATCTTACGTTACTTGTTACTGACCACTATACACAATATCGATGTAACAAATGGTAAAGGAAAAGTACAATATAAATGAGGAAAGCAGAAATATTGTTTTAACCTTTTTACTGAGCGCTTGTGAAATAATGGTCGCCTTGACGAAACCCATTGCTGGCAACTTAACGCCAACATACGGAGTGTTTACGAGGCTCGATACGCTATTTGTATTTCGACCGTCAATTTTTTGACAGCGTATAAATATATATACGCTTCTCTTATGTGTGACTGTGCAATGTGCATTCTTCGAAGTTACATATATACGCCTTTCCGAGTGAGAAAAAATCTATGATTATACATTTGTGTGCTTAAATATACGAAAAACTGTTGAACGTATAAAGATTTATTAATTCGGTCGGTAAGTACTGAGATCTACCTTTCCAACCGTGCGTCCAATCAATGAGTAATTGGGCGGTTACTTTGTTTCAATAAGTAAATAAGTAAATAAGTAAATAAACGTTATTCTACTATAATATTGCAATTTGTAAATTTCGTAGTTCAATCGTAAATAATGTCTTTAATTATTTTGATTTTATTCTTTTATATAACGTAATATAAATGGCGTAATGTTTATCATGACGAGCTATTTTAAAAAATATCGATATTTTTAATATAAAATGCTTCTGATTTAATTTATAGATTAAGCGGCGCTGGCATTTCATCGGATACGCCTTTTAAAACGGCTAATATATTTTCCGCTGTAATTTTTGCCATTTCTTCTCTTGTTTCGATAGTAGCACTTCCAATATGAGGTAAGACCACTATAGAACAAACAATAATTTTTAACATATATACATTGGATGTATTTTTGTGCAAGTAAATAATTCATACCGCAGTTATCTAATTTTAAAAGTTCACTGTCCAATGGAATTGGTTCAGGTGTCATGACATCCAAACCAGCTGCTTTAATCGTACCCTTCTTTAGAGCTTCTATTAACGATTTTTGATTGACAACTTCTCCACGACTGGCATTGATAAATATAGCAGATCTCTTCATTTTTTCAAATGATTGAGCATTAAATAATTCTCTCGTGTCTTGGGTTAAAGCTATGGTAACTATAACAAAGTCACTTTCTTCTAGTAACTTATCTAATTCAACTTTTTCTCCATTAAATTTAGAAGCATATTGTTTTACAGTTCTACTGGTATATAAAATTCTAGATACATCAAAAGGTTTTAAGCACTCAGCTACTTTACATCCAATGCGACCAAGA
Source organism: Dolichovespula saxonica (assembly GCA_911387935.1). Lineage (NCBI taxonomy): Eukaryota > Metazoa > Arthropoda > Insecta > Hymenoptera > Vespidae > Dolichovespula > Dolichovespula saxonica. Next base: position 5,791,498 of record OU427003.1, on the reverse strand, counting down.
CCAACAATACCAACAGTTGACTTTGATAATCCTGTACCACACATCCATGTCGGTGCCCAAGCTTTCCAATCACCTCTATAAAAATTATTTTATTATATAAATCTTCTTAGTCTATTAACACATGCTACTAATTAAGTATGCTACCTATAGACTGCTTTATTTGCCTCCAATAATCTTCTGGAAGTTGCTAAGAGCAATCCCACAATTAATTCAGCTGTAGCGTTAGTTAATATGTCCGGTGTATAACCAACTTTAATATTCTTATTTTTTAATGCTTTCAAATCTAAATGATCTGTACCAACTGACATTGTAGCAACTACTTGTAATTTTTCTCCTGCTGCATTTAATATTTCTTCATCTATTTTATCAGTCAATGTACAAAATATAGCAGATACTCCGGGTACTTTTGATAATAATTCTGAGCGAGGAATAGGAGTTTGTTTATTCCACAAAACAACGTCACATCTTAAAAATAAATACATACACACGTATATATCGACTAAAAAGCATATATTACACATGAAATATAAGTTTGAATAAGCCACAAATAACCACTTACTGTTCGTGGAGAAGATTTAATCCTTTACCAGGAATATCCGGTCGTGTAATCAAAACTTTCGGTTTATTCGCCATTTTTATAAAAGTTGTATATAAAAATCTTGGGTGTATAATTTTTATTTCTAGAAAAATAACCTATTTTGATTTGAAATGTAATCGTGTAATATAAAATGTTTTTGATTACACCTCAGATATGATATAACCTATCATTTAATATTGTTCTCTGATTAGACTTTGAAACGCTGTACCGATTTTAACCTATTCTTTTAAATTTCTGAAATGATTATATTTAACTAAATTTTAACGATAATTGAAAAACAATTTATCAATATAATGTAAATATGATCATTAAACGTATCTAAATAATTAAGTAAAAATATACGATATCCATTTCAACTAACTTTTTGTCGAATTTCGCAAAATAATGTAATTAAAATACATATTTCTTATGTTAAGAATACAAATCACGTGAATTACTATCACTTTATATCATTTGTATAATAAAAATTCATCGTGTACTCTCGACTATCAGAGCTGTGTTTTACATATATAGGACGTGTGTATTTACACTCATGTGTTCGGCTTTAAGAAATTTAATCAGCTGTTGCGCAGTAGACTAATGCGCATACTCTTTTATATTACAACCAATGAGGATTCATTATAAGAATGGCGTGAAACATAATATCCAAATGCAAAGGTTTGATTGGTTCGTTCTTTTCTGGATTATTTAACTTAGTACACGATGAGAAATTAAAATTGATCTTTCGATGATCTTGTTTGAATTTTGTAATTGCTTTTCCAAATTTTTAGTCTTCTTTTTGTTTTGTTTTCTTTTTTTTTTTTAAATATAATAATTATTTCAATTACAGCAATTTCTGCGTATCCTAAGCCTTATTAAAAATATGTATGAAAATAGAAAATCTAAACAAGAAGACGAAAAAATACTATACGATGATCAAGCAAAAAAACTGAAGGTTAAGGATCCTCCAAAAATTAGTAAAGGAAAGAAACGCGTTGAAAAAAATGAAGAAAAACAATCGATGTTTATTTTAAGTTTAGATCCATATGAAAAACCATTGAAATGGTGGGAAAACGAGCACGTAAAATACGCGTAAGTCTTTACGTTATTTATTCTTATCGCATAAAATCGATGACATATATATATGTATTTTGTACGATAATGTTAATTACGTTCGATTAGTCGACGAACGAATTTGCACACGGATATTACATTTATTTAGATTTTAGTCGTTCTTTCTTTTCCTTGTTCAAATATATTCCTTAAATGATACGTTAAATTAATTAATATTATTCTATTTTTTTTTTTTTTTTTTTTTTTTTTTAATATAAATTGTAAAATTAAATTTCTGTTATCGCAGTATAAATTACAAACCCGTAAAATTACGAGTGGAAGATTTGATGGAGAGTCACATAATACATTTAACGGATCGAGAATACATGACTACTTTTGCAGAAAATATTCTAAAGAATTATAGAGACGAACAGCTTAGTCGAATCGAAAAAAGAAAGGAATGGGCTGAGACGATGTTTGGATCATTTACTTTGGAAGATGATATATAAAAATCTGTAAAAAGAAATATATATATATATATGATGTAACAGTCTCCCGACTGATATGTATGTTGGGCATGTGGTTGCTAGGTCAACCGAATGCAACAACACGTGAACGTATTCCATTCTATATTCTTGAGACGTGCAGATCGATTTTTACTGACGATACGTGTAATATTTTAAGGATAATTATATCAAGGATGAGCGAAAATATTAAATTTATCGTAACGGAAGTTAATAAATTGTTAGAAAAAAATTACAATTTGATTGGTTTTAGTGCTTTAAATCCTGAGGACTTATTGCAGGTAATAAAATACATACACGCACACACATATATATAAAAGCATACATATATATATATATTTACATATATATAGGGGAGGGGGGAGGGGGGTCGTTTAAATGAGTCCACCTAAATATCTCGTTGAATTGCGACGATGAAAAAATTTTTTTTTTATGCAATATGAATGGTATTAAAGGATTAACGTACGGCAAAAGTATTTTTTTTTTCTTCGAAGATCATTTTGTTCGGAGTTGTCAAGGTTATCGATGATTTTTTTTGCATACAATCATATATATTTCTTTTTTTCGCGTATAATAACACGATCTTGAAATAATCATGATCTCCGAAGAGAATATTATGTCCACTTCGATATCTAATGTTATCTAATTACGAAGGAATTGTATCTATTATATTTTATGTAATTTAATTTTGTAAATTAAAAGAAATATTTTTTCTTTTAGATCTTAAGCGATGTATTGATAAAAATACAAGAACAAGATGCACCAAAGATCGATATTAAAACTGAAACCCCTGAACAAAGTTCAGTACGTATTCTTTCTGCTCTTCGTATACTTAAATATCAACCGAGTTCTGATCCAGTGACCTTTCGGTAAAACTTCATTTTTGCTTTCCGATATAGCATATTAACAATTTTATATCTTACGTATTTTACGTAATTTTTCATGTGAATACTTATCTTTTTTTTTTCTTTTTTCATAACGTAGACAGGGTATCGTTCGAGGTGATACTGAAACAATATATGCAATTTTAACATGGTTATTAAATCATAAGGATATAGTTCGTCAAAGAGCTTATTTGTCACGTTTTCTTGTTAAGGTAGAGAATTTCATCTCCAATTGGTAATATTATTAATATTTTTTTTTATTCATTGTTCCTTGTTCATTTTCTTTTTTTGACCATTTGTTACAACCCTTTTATGTAGATCGAAATTCCATCAGATTATTTAGGAGATCCAGAAATAGCAGCACTTTACGAACAATATTCGAATATGGTTAATCAATTTAAAACTGTACACAAGGAAAGGGAGATCGGTAAAAAGGTATATGGTGTTCTACTGTAATGAAATAATTTTTTCGCTTTTCTCATTAACGTTTCTCATTAATATTTAGAATTTTGAGATCGCTGCCGAGTTTACCGAAGATCTCAAAGCGATGGAAAAAGAAAAGGAGGTAAATGACCGCCGATAAAAAATATCAATGAAATATATCTTCTATTTCTCGATAGACCTTTCAAAAAGATCAACGTTTCAATATTTTTTTTCAGGCGGTTCTGCAACGTATCGAGAGGATGAAAGTTAAAGCTCAACCTGCACTTTATCTCTTGGATGCGGCCCGTGCCTTACGCATGGAAAAAGATCGAGAACGTGATCTTGCTTTACAGAAAGAACAAGAAAGCAAGATAATGTCTGGTTTACAAGTACATACAATTTTCATTCACTATCTTTATAATTTCATTCGTATAACTCTAACATTTTTCATTTAACGTAGTGTGTGTGTGTGCGTGCGCGCGTTTAAAAATCAAATTTAACATTATAAATATTAAATAACGATCAATATTAATTGGCATAGTCGCGGCGCACGATGTCTGATTGATCTCATTTGCATATACAGATATCCTTTCAAGGAATAGAACGTGAGTTGCAAACGTTAAAACGTACCAGTGAGGAAATGACACCTCAAACATTAATACAACATCTAACGGACGAGGTGACCGTACAGACTGCCATAATGAAAGAGAAGTTGGCTTATGAAATCGAGATGAAGAAAAAACGTATAGCTGCTCTCACGTCGGTACGAGGATATTCTTATTTGGGGCCGGATCAAATAACAACTTTAAGGAACAAATTAGATTTAATAACGAAAGAAATTCAAGGTTTAGTCGAAACGAAGGTAGCGTGATATATTTATTTTTTATTCTTTCTAAAAAAAATTTCAAAAAGATCAATCGATATGATATATATATATTATTTATTTGATTGTTTATTTGTAGATCACCAAAACTGATAATGATAAAATGGAGCCGTTTCGTCAACAAGCAACAACAATATCAAATATGAAACGAAATGTACTCGAACGATTGGAGAATACGGATGATCGTTTGAAGGAGTTACAAGCGAAGCTCGATGAGAAAAGAGAACAATCGAAAATCTTCATGGAGGAGATGGCACCTAAGGGAGAGGATTTGAAAAAGTATGTTGCCCATTTAAAAATCAAAAGTATCACGTACAAACGTAACAGGACAGAATTGGCTGCGTTGAAGGCCGAAATTGGTGTATTGCAACGTACGGCCGTTATTCTTAAGGCACAGGTATTTTTTGGCATAATTGAGAAAATTCATTTGAAAAAAAAAAAAGAAAAGAAAAAAAATTATCATCGAATCCATCGTTGATATATTTCAGGCAGCTTCAACGGATCAAGGAAATAAAAATTTAGATTTGGGAAAGCAATCGATTCCGGAAAGTTACACGCCGGCCAATGCATATTCAACGAATTTGCAATTGTACAAAATGATATCCGCTCTACGTGTCAAACTTTTACCTTTATTAAATGGTATACGTGTAAAATTTTATAATAACATTTGGGCAGATATATTTAACGTTTTTATTTTTGCGTTATGCCGATACAGAAACTCAAACGTTACGACAAAAGTCTCGTGACTTGGAGGGACGTTACAGAAAAGCTAACACGGTACAGTCCACTTTAGAAACAGTTATCGGAAGTCCAACAGGAAATGTATTATTTGAAATAAATCAATTAAGGGAGAAGATAGGAAAGGTAACGTGTAAAACGTGTGCACGCGCGCGTTTTATGTGCGTATGATAAAAAATATAATACGAACGTTTATATAAAAGGATAAGGAAGAAATGGAAAGGCTCAAAGAGGCAATAACCAAAATGAAAAGTTTGGAAGAAAGAATACAAAAAGAAATGGATGTAAGTAAGTTTAGACGAGTATCGTTATGATTAAAATTATTTGAAAAGGATGTTATATAAATTCTTTCTAGGCATCCACAAGTACAGATAATATTCGAAGTTTGAAGGACGAGCTGAACGATTCGATCGCGATCGAGGAAGAGATTATGAAAAAGTTGAAACTTCAGAAAGAAAATCTCGAGAAAGATGCCGGCAAAAATGAGAAGCAAACGCAGCAATGGAATCAAATAGCAGCGTGCGTACGATCAATGACGTACATTTCAATTCGTGAAATAAAATTACAAATAATCTTTATTTATTTTCTCTTAATCGTAGAATATTCACTTGCAAAATTCGATGCGCAGAAGATAGTAAGCACAACGACGGCATTGTAGTGCGCAGAGGAGGAGCTGAAACACTCGTATTGCAATAATGCAATTTTAATTTGCATAACTATACGATAATACTGTAATTAGATAAAAAAAAAAAAAAAAAAAGAATATATATTATTTTCGATTTTAATTATTATTGTTACATATTTTCCAATGTAACTTGATCGTTATATATATATATATATATATATTTTTTTTTTTTTAATAAATTACAAATATTAATTACATTAAAAAATAGAAATTATCTATTTTGCTGTGGTCATTGATTATTAACGATCGTAAAGTTTGAACCTCGCTGTACGGTGTTTTTCGTACAGAGAGAGAGAAAGAGGGGGGAAGAGAGAGAGAGAGAGAGAGAGAGAGAGAGAGAGAGAGAGAGAGAGAGGATTAGAAAAAATATAGGAGTACTGATTATTGATCGCCGGTACAATAGTGCGTCAGCGCAGACGGTCGAAGAAGCAACGGGCGTTCTCGCGACCCAGACGCATACAATACATTGCTAGAGAGTTGACAGTTTACTTTTATTATTCTATTGGAACGATAAATACATACCAGTACATAGTGTGTTGATGTGTCCGATAATACGTGTGCCATTTCCTGTTGATCATTACTAGGTTTTATTATCGATGAGGTTTAATGCAAAATAAGTTTCTAAGATTATAAATAAAGGTCATTTAAATAATCGTCGTACGTTCGATGAGAAGTTTGTCTCAACAACAAAAAGCTTGAAGTTATATATATATATATATATATATTTATACATATATACATATATATATATATATATAACGAATTATTACAACATCTTTTGTGACTAGAATAATGTGAGTTTTTCTAATCTTCATTAAGCAAATATAAACACATACTTCTCTTTTCTTTTCTTTTCTTTATTACTAATCTTATGAATTAAATATATATATATATATATCGAAGTGAAAATTATGAAATAATTTATAAATAAATTAAAAAATAAATTTTAATTAAATAATTCGTTAAACGTAAATGTTCAATTATTTATTTGTTCTGTTTGATAAGACAGGGATTACATCGGTTTTGCGACACTTCCCGAACAAGTACATAGAAAATCGGTTAAAAGAGGATTCGAATTTACATTGATGGTATTAGGAGAAACTGGACTTGGAAAGTCGACGCTTATCAATAGTCTTTTTCTTGGTGATTTATACAAAGAACGACGTATCCCAGATGCTTCAGGTTTGTACGTACATATTTAATTGAACGTATAAATATATTTATCATAATCTCTTGATATTTTATTTTATTTTATTTTATTATATCATCGTTATATACTTATCATGCGGATTATAACAAATTTTGTTATTAGAGCGGATTGATAAAACTACTACGATTGAAAAGAAAACGATGGACATAGAGGAACGAGGTGTTAGATTACGTCTGACGATCGTAGATACACCAGGTGAATTAGATAATTAATAAAATGATACAACTTCCTTCTTCTTTTCTTTTTTTTTTTTTGAGTGTGTGTGTTTTTTGGCCATCTGCCTCGAGAAGAAAATGTTTACAAATTATATATACTATTGTGTACTGTTTAAATATTATCGTGCTATTTGCATACCATTATACGAGTTACATAATTATGACAAATTTTTCGTTCGAATATCAAAAGGATTTGGCGATGCTGTTAATTGCGAGGACACGTGGAAACCATGCTTGGCATATATCGACGAACAATTCCGTCAATATTTCACCGATGAAAGTGGATTGAACAGAAAGAATATTCAAGATAATAGGGTACATTGCTGTTTATATTTTATACCACCGTACGGTCATGGGTAAGTAAAAAAATAAAAGGTAAAAATATAAAACCACTTGATTTTTATTGTGTACTAATATCTGTAAAATATTATCAGTTTGCGGCAATTGGATCTGGAAGTGTTACGGCGTTTACATAGGAAAGTTAACGTAGTCCCTGTAATCGCAAAAGCCGATACACTTACCACACAGGAAGTTAAAAAATTGAAGGAACGAATTCTTGCTGATATAGAAGAACATGAAATTCAGGTAAACTTCGTCGTTTGTTCCTTTTATAATTTTTCTTTTTATTATTTTTCTTTATAGAAAAATAATAATAATAATAATAATAATAATAATAATAATAATAATAATAATAATATATATATATATATATATATATATATTATTAAAATCGTATCTATCTTTCGATGTGTTACGATGAAAAAAAGAAAACAAATTGTAGGTTTGACATCGATAAAAATTGATTTTGTATTTACATAGATATATCAATTTCCCGATTGTGATAGCGACGAGGACGAAGAATTTAAACAACAGGATAAGGAATTGAAAGCGTGTATACCTTTTGCGGTCGTCGGTAGTTCTACCGTTTTGGAAGTAGCAGGAAGGAAAGTTCACGGTCGACAATATCCCTGGGGAGTCGTAGAAGGTGAACTCTTTTATGCTGCATTTTTATGTTCTTTCCTTTCCTTTCCTTTTTTATTTTCTTCTTTTTTTTTTTTTTTTGACCCTACACATTATACCATCGCTTGCGTAATACTTTACGTACTTTATATAATAAAGCAGGTTTGTGACGCCGATGAGACAATGTAAGTGCAACCAAATCACGTGTATTATAATGATCTATGGATTATGTTTTTTTTCTCTTTTTTTTTTTTTTATTTTTTTTTTTTCGAATCGTATACCACGGTATATTGCAGTTTGATAATATCATCGTGCGGAAGAACACTTTCGCGTTGTAATATCTCTCTTTGGATATTGGCAGTGGAAGTATTGAACGATCGATCGGCTGAAAAAACATTGCGAGTGTCATTTCGATAGGTTTCCGTTGTACTTTGAAAAGAGAGAAAAGGGAGAGAAGAAGTAAAACGATGAAAAGAAAGAAAGAAAGAAAAAAAAAAAAGAAACTTTTCAGTTATCCACTTAACAAAAAGCTTTCTTATATTCCTTCAACGCTATAATTTTGATCATAGTCGAGAATCCAAAGCACAGCGACTTTGTGAAACTTCGAACAATGCTGATATCAACGCATATGCAAGATCTTAAGGACGTAACGCAAGATGTACATTATGAGAATTTTCGGGCCCAATGCATTTCACAAATATCACAACAAGCAATACGGGAACGGAGGTATTTACGCATGTAAATAATTATTGTATTTCAGTAGGTACATACGTATTTATGCATGCTTAACGATTCATACGTAGAGCGTTATCTCGATGTTATCAGAGATATAAGTATTTGAAAGTGAATTCGATTAATATTTAACGGTGATAAAAATAATCGAAGGAATACTTTAACGATACAAGTCATTCATTCGACATTTTATTTTTTTTCGACGAATATACGAATATAAAATTCATACAAAATTTTTCGATGAATATAAAAATAAAATTCATTGAAGTATTGTCCGACGATGAGCAACAGTTATAAAAATTCTATTAAATTTTTGTTTAAAAGAATTCTATATTATTAAAATTTGTATCATCTTAACGATATATATATATATATATATATATATATATATATATATATATATATATATATATATATATATATAAATGTATGTACGTACCAGTTGTGAAACGAGTCCGATACAATCCACCTCAGTACTGATTTTGTAAAAAGAAATTACATGGTTTTTTTTGGTCTTATCTATGACTGGTATGAAGCTTTGTTGTATTGCTATCATTGTGTAAACGTTGCAGCGATTACTTCCTTGATGCTTCAATGAGTCAATGGGAAGAAATATGAAGAGGTGTTCTTTTAAGAATAAGAATATTTCTGTGAAAGTGAAAGATAGCTATACAAAACAAAAAAAAAAAAAAAGAAAACAAAAATTACTACGTCGAAGTAAACGTCATAAATATAATGAATTTGATAACAAGAATTTCATTAAGAGTGGGCTGTTTATTTATATATTATCTCGTCATCTTATCACTTATAACGTATCACGTGTTTTAAATCGCACACAATCATTGGTATTTCTTTTCCTTTTTTTTTTTTCAATGGATTTAATTAAGTTCATTGAAGGATATCGCATATATCGTTAAGATGATTCAAACACAATAGAATCGAATATGATCACGTAATCTCCATTGTACATATGTTAAAATAATGAAAGACCTTGAAAAATAATAAATAAGTTAAGACAATAGTTTTCTATGACTTTCTTTTACGAGTGAGTATAAATCAAACGTGCGCGCGCGTCTATATATATATATATATATATATATATATATATATATATATATATATATATATATATATATATATATATGTAAAACACACTTTGTTCACGTGTAAAAAAAAAATAATTAAACCAACATACAATAATTACTACTAAATATAGCTATGCTTTTTGATTCGTTTGATTTTACATTAATACAATTTTTTCTATGACGTCTCGGATAACATATCTAACGCTTTATGTATTGATATGACACTTACTTATCAATAGCTTGATTGTATGATTTAACATTATTTTTACGAACCAAATAAATGAACTTCATTCAATTTCGATAATTAATTACGCTTGGTCAATGATATTGTAAAAAAAAAAAAAAAAAGAAAAGAAACGTATTTAGTTTTGCCAACGGTTATCAATAAAATAATTCACTGTCATCGTTTCGTAATTCGGATTATATCGTGTCAGATAAAAATACCACATTTTAACACACACATATATTATATGTACCCAGGATTCCTTTTACAATTTTGTCCTCGCGACGAGTAGAATACGATGCTAGAAAAACAAAATTTAACTTTTAATATCGGGGTCGAGGTCAAATTTGCACGCGTTACTTTTTTTTTTATAAATGTCCAACGATCCGAAGGTGTAGAATACTCCTATGATGGTCTTTACACTTATTTTTTATACACCCCGTACATTATACATCTTTATGTATAATCGAAGATTGTAATATTGGCTTTAAACAAAATAATGCGACTCGGGTGAATAATAAGAAATAGAAAAGAATATTGCATGGATCGGCGATGAATATTTTCGAATATCTTTCCTTTTTTTTTCTATTTCATTCGGTACATTAGAATTTGTAAGAAAAAAAAAAAAAGAAGAAGAAGAGTATACATTGTGAATTCATATACGCACGCATAATTATTTTTATTAATGAAAATGTTACATATTTGTATGTATGTATGTATATATATATATATATTCTTTTTTTTTTACAGTAAATTGAAAAGAGATTCGGGACCACATTTTGAAAACAATATATCTGACACGGACAGGTTGCTCCTGCAAAAGGACGAAGAGGTGAGAACAAATATATACATTATAATTTAATTTGCACGATTCAAAATTTTCAAACAATCCATATATATATAAATTACAATAAAAAAAAAAAAGTATTATATTATATCGATATTAAGACTGTATTTGTTTTATTTATTGTTTTCTCCTCTCGCAGATACGAAGAATGCAAGACATATTGGCGCAAATGCAGGAAAAATTGAAAGCAACGGGACAAGTTGGAAATAACATCGGAATGAGAGGCAGGGTTGGAAGTCTCGGTAACGACTTGGACGTTACTGATGTAGATAAAAAACGAAGCAGTATTATTGACGTTTAAGAATAGCAGTTAAAATGGTAGATTATTTATCTTTGATTTGTAACAATGTTGGTAAAATGTTAACGTGTTGAACGAGAGCGACTTTTTTATACGAGACGTACGTTTTACATAACTTATTAATAAAGTGATTATATATCATGCGCACAAGAAAAAAAAAAAAAAAAAAAAGACAAAGGAAAAGAGAAAGAGTGAAACGTTATATATATATATATATTGATTTGACTTTTTTCTTTTAATTCAATTTTTATGATAGAGAAAGAGAGAGAGAGAGAGAGAGAGGGAGAGGGAGAGGGAGAGAGGGAGAGAATGTTCTTAAAAAATAATTAAACATTTTACAATAAATAAATCCTTCAAACGGCTCTGCTTTATGACAAAATATATTTTTCTATAATATCTTTTTGTGTAAAAATTAAAAACAAGTGAAAGAAAGCGATAAAGTACGGGTTAGAAGTTCTGGAATTTCCAAGAGAGTTTCCATGGAACATGACCAACTTCTACGTGATTTGTTAATACTATTATCTGACGATTCTTACTATCTATTAACGGAAGTCTGACTAATCAAACTACTGTTATCCGTGTTAGGAATATGCGTACATCCATATATACGTGTGTATGTATGTATATATTTACGTACGTATATAAGTATGTAACTCTGCGGGTAGGTCAATTTCGAACGAACGTAATTTCAAATTTATCAGTTTCGTTTTTTAATTATATGCACGTAGAAACAATGTCTTTTATGTTTTTACTCTTTGATGATTCTATTCATTTCTAAGACGTTGGGTTGCGTCTTCTTGGACAAACCATAAATTAAAATAAACCGATTTGTTTTGAAACACGATTAAAGAGGGAAAAAAAAATAACAGAGAAAAATATATAATGGAAATTAAGAAATACCATGCAATTCGTTATACAGTCGTGATTATTTATATCGCAATATTTTTATCATTTGGTTCATCGATGATCTTTTTTTGGTTTTGTTTTATTTCTTTTTTTTCATTCGGTCGAAACAAAATACGTATATATCGAATAAGTTCGAAGTTAAACGTACGAGTCTTTTTCGTAATATTTTTTTTTTTATTTTATTTCTATGATAAACTCGTGTAAGATACAAAAAAAAAAAAAAAATAAATGAAAGCGTATAGAAATTCATGGAAAAAAAAAACATTCGAATCGTCAGAATCGTTTGAGGAACGTGAACCTTTTCTTATATAACTAATTGTAAGATCTTAAGAAAAAGATACGAAGGATGTACTTCGAAAGATTTTTATTGCGCCAATTATTTGGACTCGTTGGAAAAATAGAGACACATAAAGTAATATATATCTGATGGAACTAATGAAACGTAAAATGTCTGGAAAATACCAGTTTCCGACTTTTCATCACAAGGAAAAAATCTTCGTCGAGCAAGAACAAGATCCATAATAACACCGTACAGAAGATAAAAATTTATAGAAGAGAGAATAAAAAGGAGAAGAAAAATTTATAATTTATAAAGAATACAAAAATTCAAAAAAAATTTTTTTTTTTTTATCGATCTCTCAGTAAAAGACAATAAACACCGTTCGAAAATTTAAATTACGATATTAAAAATTACCTCGAACGTTGGAACATTGTTCGCGTATATACCAGGTGGACTCGTTGACAAAACGATAACGAATTATTTCTTCTTATAAACAAATTTTTAACGATTTCTTACATGGTCGTACCCCGAATATAAAATTTTCAAAACGAACGAAAATCTACTCGAATTCGTACGTCTTGCGAGGAAAGCCATCGATCATAATCGATAAGAATAAAGAAAAAAATTGGATATGCTAGTGTCGACGAATTTTTTTTTTTTTTTTTTTTTTTTTTTTTATAAAAATTCTTGCTAGGTCAATATTCACGAAATAATATGCTCGTGCATATTTTGTAGTCACCTCTTTTTTAGTCACCTCTTTTTTATTTTTGCACGAACGGATGGAACCCACGCTTCTTTTTCTAACACACATGGATATCGTGACAGAGTGGAGGGGATGAAAAATTCATGAAACGTAGTAATCTCGAGTGTGTATATATATATATATATATACATGTAAACGAACGAGTCAGTCGTGCTATTGGAAAGACCTCGTCCTGACGTCTTTCTCTCGCGCGTATATATACATCTTCGACAGAAAATATTTAAAAATTTATATTTTTAGAACACGTTGAATTCTAAGATCCCGCTAATTTTTTTTTTTTGTTTAAAAAGAAAAAAAAAAATATATATATATATCGTAACGAAATGTTTCGATATATAAAGTAAACCGTAACTCGTTTGACGTTAATTTAACTCTCGGTCTGAACGTTTCAATTTGAGATCGAGATTGAGATCGACGACATTGAGTGATATTACCGTTCGGACCTGACGTCCTCGTGAAACGGTGAATCAAGACTTCGAACGTTATTACAGTTCTTCTTCCGTCGAGTGTATTCATAAGTCAAGAATATTTTATTATTTTGGGATTTTTCATTATTATTATTTATTATTATTATTTTTTTTTTTTTTTTTTTAATTTAATTCGAAAAAGATCGAGCATTCAAATACGATCACGACGAACGATTACTTTGTTACTACGAGAAATTAAAAGGGAAATACTACGTTCTCTCAATCGGAAAAGGTTAGTACAATATTTTTTCTGGTATACTTTAAAACATCCGTCCATCCTTCCTATAGTATCGTCTCTAATAAATAATAGTATTCACGGTAAATTGTCACGCTCTTACGTTATTCCAACGATCATCCAACGCGATACACAAGGTGCAATCACGCATTGACGATGACTTTAGAATAATTCATTCTTTTAATAAAAGTTACCTGTATCATCCGTTTTACGTTCAAGGATCCTTTCCCTTGTTGCATATCAAATTCAAGAGAAGCTATTTATCATAGACGATTTCAATAAAAATCGATAAAAGTTTTGTTTCATTTGTTATTTTCTCTATCACGCTATCTGACGACTTGTATATTAATATTTTTTTTATTTCTTTCTTTTTCTCTCTCTCTCTCTCTCTCGTACTTTTATAAATATTAATTATTAATTAGCTTCGTCATCGGTTACGGCTGTAAATTTCTATAAGAACTCGTTATAACGTTTAGAAAAAGTTCGATAACGTATGCAATATAGTTTGAAATCATGTTTAGAAAAGAACGCTCGAAGCTAAAATAGAACGCGGTATTGAAATCGGTAGCAAAGAACTGAACTGACATTTAGAATGTTAAGGTCATCCATACGTTCATGTTTATTGGTTAGACAATCACGTCATTTACAATGATCATGAATTACATTATGGCCGTATCCTAAAAGAATTATTATTTCATATATTACTTTTTTTTTCCTCGAACTGTCGACACATCTATTCTTCACATTATGATTTTTATTAATTCAAAAAAAAAAAAAAAAGAGAAGAAAGGAAAGGAAGAAGAGACTGTAAAACATAATTAGTCGATGTAATTTTTGAATAATATAAAATCATTAAAACTTCGTTAATATTTATATGGATTATAATCTCTCAATAATTTCGGATAAATATATATATATATATATATATTGTATAAATGGCCTTGCGTTTTCTTTGTTACGAAATATATAACCATTTAATGACATTAAGTATTTCGAAATCTACTGTTTCTCCATTGGAATGTAAACCTTTCAACTTTTGAAAAACAATAATAATAACATTATAATAATGCCTATTACAATGCTTGGCAAGCTTACGTCGATTACATACGATTAAAAATAAGATAAAAGTTATCAACGAAATACGAGATGGACATTTTCGTTCTTAGGCGAGTCAAAAGATTCAAATGTGGATTTTAAAACTTAATAACACCTTTTGTAAGACCTTTTGGACTAACTTTTCTTTTTCAGAACTATGAAGTCTCGAAAATAAAAAAAAAAAAAATTGATTTTTAAAATCACTCGACAAGTTTTAACCCATCTAAGAACTTTTCAATCATCCTATATACATATATATAAAATATTTCTAAAGTTTTCTAACAAAGTTATAATGCAATAGTCCGGTTATAAAAGTATAGTGAAGGCTATGCATAATGGTAAAATGCATGGATGTTAAAAACGGTCGATAAAAGCATTATATTTTCATTTGCTCTGATTATAACGTTCCTTTTTTTATTTTCGTCCCGTATCGTTGGGAAAACATTCAGAGAGATTATTATTTCTAAAACTAGATTTTATTCACGTGTGCTCCAAAATATCAAAGAATTTCTCGAATGTTTGTTATCGTGATAAAAAAAAAAAAAAAAGAAAAAGATAAATAGATAGAGAGAAAGAAAAGGATAGATAAAGAGAGAGAGAGAGAGAGAGAGAGAGAGAGAGAGAGAGAGAGAGAGAGAGAGAGAAATTATTCGTAAATTATAAAAGTAATTATTTATTAGATCATCATGCGTTTGGAATGTCACCTAATGAATAATAGTACATTATCGATTGTAACAATTGTTATCATGTTTACTTTTTGTAAGCAAACTAATTTGACTGCCCGAACACGTCACCCAAAGCGGATAGAGAACGTGACACATAAATACGTTTCACGCTAAAAACAAACGGCGACGATAGGGAAGGCCGTTGTTATTAACAAAATAAAACGAAAAAGAAAAAAAGAAAAGAAATATTATTTCTTTGCGTTCTTTTTCGTTTTTTTTTCGTTTTTTTTTTCTTTTCGTAATCGAAACATGTAATTATTTTCATTTTTAGAAATGACGACGATTGTAATATTCCTGGGACTAATCGTCTTGGGTAAATCACAATTGATTTATCCGGATCAATACGAATATATGAAGACCCTGACTTATCCGGCTTATACCAATAATCAACAACGATCATATCAACCTATCGTTTCATACCCTCAACCAGCAGCACCAGCAGCAGCAGCAGCAGTACCCATGGTATATTACACACCAGCATCAGCACCCGTAGCATATTATACGTCAGGAGCAGCACCCATGACATATTATGCACCAGCAGTAGCACCCGTGACATATTATGCACCACCATCGACATCCATGACATATTATTCGTCACCCAATTATATCGAAAATCAATACTCCGGACAAGTGAAAGATCCCTTATCTCAAGCCGCATCACAGATAAACGTTAACACGGTAGCAGCACCGATTTCACCACTTGCTCAGTCATTACCGATAGATTGGGCTTATCGAGTAAGATAATATATATATTTTTTTATTTTTTTTTTTTTTTTTTCTTAACGATATGTTCGATTTTCCTTTGGAACGTTATTTATTTTCTTCTTCAGGCGAATGACATAATCTCGAAAGGTGTAACGAAATTGGCTCTAAATATCCAAAATGTAATATACGCTAACAATCTGGCATCGGTGAAAAACGAAAAGGACAATATAGTATTCTCGCCACTTAATATCGCTGGATCCCTTGCATTAATTCATTTAGGATCAGCTGGTATAACATTCGACGAGGCATCGAGAATACTTGGACTTGCCACGGGAGTAGACATTTCTACGCATTCGGAGTTCGTTCATCAATTGTTCGGATTATTGATTTCCGCGGTTCATGAGCAAGTTATTGAATCTACAAGGACTACAGACATTGCTAGTGCCATTTTCTTGCAGGTATGAAAAAAAACTTTTGGATTTTTTTTTCCTTTTTCTTTTTTTTTTTTTTTTATATGAAATTTCTGTTTTTTTTTCTTTCGAAAATAATTCATACCTTTCTTAATGACATTATCAGGAAGGTTTTCCAATTCGACCAGAATTTAAGACGATCAGTGAAAATGTATACCAAAGTGCGGTAATGAATCTCGACTTTCAAGCAAGAGGAAAGGAAGCACAAGACCAAATAAATGCGTGGGTAAACGAAAAAACACACGGAAAGATTTCAACGATATTAAATGATGTACCATCACCTGCCACGAAAGTTATCATTGCTTCGGCATTATACTTCAATGCCGAATGGGATAGATATTTCTTATCGGAAGTTACTGGTAGAAAACAATTTTTCATCGAACCGAATGAACAGATCGAAGTAGACATGATGTACAATGCAGGAGATTTTCCTTTTTACGAGGATAAAAATTATGGCGTTAAAATAGTTGGTCTACCATATAAAGGATTAGATGTAAGTTAGACGTTTATTTGCTTTTTTTTTTTTTTTTATTCATTTATAAATAAATCCAATGGGATTAAAACAATTTCTCCTTATTTTTAGACCACTATGTATATCATGTTACCTAAGGCGGAGGGTGCAAGAGCATTGGGCGAATTTGAGAGGACACTGACGCCAGAGATAATTGAATATTTAATTCAAAATATGAAAAATCAAACCACCATATTAGGGATGCCTAAAATGAAGATCACAAGTTCTTTAAAATTGAAAAAAGTACTCCAGAGTTTAGGCTTAACGTCACTGTTTAATCCAGCAACGTCAGATTTGAGTTTGTTATCGCCGGGTTCGAGAGAACTGATTGCAAATGCAGCTTCAATTCCGACAACCAAAAGCAGTATAAACTATAACGATCAAAATAGACAGTCGAACAATAAAGATATATTAATTTTCTCAAGATTTCGCGATGAGATTCCGGACGGAGAGCAAAGGTATAGAAAACATTTATTCAAATATACTGACAATACTCGCCATTATAATATCGAACAATGGAATAACGGATTTAATATAAGAAGGACGACGCAAAGGAAACGACGTGGAATCGAAAATAAATTGATCGACGATGTAAATAACGTTAAAAGAGTTCGAAGACAAAGTAGACCTATGTCCGAAGAATTTATCCGTATCGTTCAAAGTAGAAATTTCCGTTCATATGGGTTGGACAATATTAGAAATAGCGCGACTTTAACCAATCCTGGTTTATATGCAGATGAGGTATTACATAAAGTAGACATTGAAATTAACGAAAGGGGTACCGAAGCTGCAGCAGCAACTGCAGTTATCTTAGAAAGGGATGGTAGACAACAAAGATTATTAGCTAACAGACCCTTCATATTTTTCATTAGACACAATCCTACAAAATTGATATTGTTTTGGGGTACTATTAACACACCTACTCCGAATTTTTCTAGTACGTAATTAAACATTTTTATCTAATAGTATTTAATATTTTCAATTATAATTTCATATATATATATATATATATATATATATATATATATATATATATATAGCTAAACTCTATCGTAAACTACATTGATTAATACCTATTTAATTGTATTTCATTTGCATATGATGCTTATGTAAGATTTCTTTTCCTTTTTCTTTTTTTTTTCGCATATAACACCAAAGAAACTTAACTTCCGATACATTTAAGAGATTATCATTCATCTACATTACATTAATTAGTATATATAAAAATAAGACAATATAATGTTTTTTTTTTTTTTAAATGAATACGACATTTGAAATTCTATATCAATGCTATGAATATTAACGAATAAGAAAAATGATATATATATATATATATTGTACTGCATATTCGTATGCCGTGCTGTTTAATAGTATGCTATGCTAATTTCAAACACAAAATATATAAAAAAAAAAAAGATGAGTTCTTCTGCTTCAGAACAATGTTCTTCTTACTATAGAACCAACCACTTAAACTAAAATGCATTTATTTGTGTTAGCAAGAGTGTAATATTTTGTTTCGTAAGAATGACGAAAATATGAGATTGAAGTAAAACAGTGAGAAAGGGAATTAATAAAATGAATTAATTAAAACGAACGAGCATGTATTAATTTCTTTGATAAATTCCTCTATAAAACAGCAATTGCCACGATATTACTTGTTATTGAATAATATATAAACATGATATATATTATATCGAATATATGACATTACATTGAAAGTATTATATATATAATATGGGTTTCGAATTTGATCATTTGTAAATATTCAATAATGGAAAACATTGAACGTTTATTAAACAAAAATCTAAATTGACGTCTTCACTCGCATGGTCCTTGACAGGGGGTCATTTTTGTTGACATTAAACGTTCGACGCGCGCCGAAAGGAATTTATTCCAAGTCCAACGAGTCTTAAAAGCTATGCGACGCTTTACGGAACGTAATATTATTTAATTGTTACCTCATTGTACTCCGAGCGCATTGTGCATTGTTTAGATAATTGTGAAATGATCGTATCTGTAAGATGATTGAACGTAGCGGTACGGAAAGAGCGTGTATCCATGTTTATTCTTCGAAGTACAAAAGGAAACTGACGTCGTCGCTCGCATGGTCCTTGTCAAGGTGTCATTTTTGTTGACATTAAACGATCGACGCGCGCCGAAAGAAATTTATTCCATATCCAACGCGTCTTAAAAGCTACGCGACGCTTTAAGGAATGTAATATCGTTTAATCATAAATTAATTATTAGTCGATACTTTTTCTATATTATTAGTTGACAGTTTTTAAATATATTTAATTAGAGTATCGAATATTAAAGAAATTATTGGCGAAAAATATTAATATTGTCGAACGAAATGACGATATTTCGTTAAAAAGTGTATATATTCTTAAGTACTTAATAACACTAAATTTCTAGAAGAAGTATCAGCCCACTGGTTCTATATAATTTCATGGAAATACCTGTTTTCAGGGTCAAGACTGACGATAAAAAAAACTCGCCTGTTACATTTCTTACACAACGCCGCAGAAGCGTTCACATATACGTATTAATGTAAACGAGGAAGAAACGATTTAACCTATTTTTTGGTCTTTCTCCACTGACCTATATATATTGACCGACTGATATATATTATTTCTTGGAAAATGTACGCAAATTTTGCATGTACAAAATTGTACACAAATTTTGAAAGTTTCGAACTTTCGACTTCCGTAGGTAATGTAGTTATCTTCTGTGAGATGTATCCGTATCTACTTTATCGACGGCAGAAAGCGTTGCATGGTTTTATTTATAGCGCCACTTAGATACTTTTTTGGCTTCAAGTCAAACCGCCGCTCTTTTGTTTCCGGTTTCTGAAGTTCGCTAAGAGAATTGAATTGTATGATTTCTTTTGATTATTTCAATTGACTTTTACTTAAGTTTATGAATTAACATAATATATATTATTTTATTACACATTTATTATAAAGAGACTGCTAAGTGCTAATATAATATCGTGTGTACTCGAAAGCCGACAAAATGGTAAGGAAGTTAGGTTAAGTAACAGTATTACGTTTTTCAACACTAGTATACGTTATAATTATTTTTATTTATGTCTTTTACTTATTATTATAAAATACTTGCTTCTTTTCGTATTATGAAAGTCAATAGTAACGTAGTTTTAGTTCTTTATATATAATTTTCAAAATTTAACATTTACATTATGAGGTTTTATTATTGTAAAAATGATATATATATATATATATATATATATATATATTTATATCATTATATTATATATATATATATATATATTTTGATGTACGTATATATTAATACTTATATATTATATTTTTATACTTTATACTATATATTAATTAATTGTATTTTTCAGACGATCGGCAAAAATAATAAAATGCTTCAGCACATTAACTATAGGGTCAGAATCATTCTACAGGATTCTAGAACCTTTATAGGAACATTTAAGGCATTCGATAAGCATATGAATCTTATACTTGGAGATTGTGAAGAATTTCGTAAAATTAAGCCAAAGAATACGAAACAACCAGAAACAGAACAAAAGCGTGTTTTAGGCTTTGTACTTTTAAGAGGAGAAAATATTGTTTCTTTAACCGTAGAAGGTCCTCCACCTCCGGAGGAAGGATTGCCTAGAGTACCTATTCCAGGAGCTGCACCAGGTCCTGGTATTGGAAGACCTGCTGGTCGTGGCATGCCTGCAAGTATTGCAGGAGTACCTGCAGGCTTACAAGGGCCTGTTAGAGGCATTGGTGGTCCATCACAACAAATAATGACACCTGGTGGTAGGGGTCAAGTATCGGCACCACCGCAAATGCATCCAGGTGGTCCTCCACGTATGCCCGTAAGCGGACCACCACCTGGTATGATGGGACCACCACCAGGAATGATGGGTAAAAATAATAGTTTAATTTAATTTGTTCATATATTTTATGTCTGTTTAGAGAATTTCGAATGAATAGAACATACTATATATTTTATTATAGGAATGCCACCTGGAATGCCACCCATGGGGAGAGGCGGCCCACCAATGGGACCACCAGGAATGCGTGGCCCACCACCCGGTATGATGCGTGGAGGTCCGCCTCCACGTCCATATTAATAATGATACTTTGTACATTATTAACTGTATTTTTTGTCATTACTAGTAATAATAAAATCATTTTTTGTAATGTATGTATGTATGTATATGTACGTGTATGCTATGTTTACTGTGATATTTGTTATCTTGTACAAATGACATAGTTTATTTAATAATTTTCTTAATTATTCCTAATATTACAGAATTAGTTAGTAAATTATTTTCAGATGTAACATAAAGTACATATTCAAAGAATCTAACTTTTTCAGCATATTGATCTTATGATAATTGAGGATGGACATTCCAGAGTGCTACAAATGTTTCAGGAAGGTAAAAAGATGTTTCAGGATGTATATCATCATCTTCTGTTACATTCTCTTATTTATATTACTTAGTTTGCTTTATTTTTACGAAGTATATTAATTTTTTTTGTTATGTGTCACTTTTTTCAAATTTCATATTTACACTTTACACTATTTTTACAGCACTGCTGCTATAGTTTTATGCATGGCATATGGCAGGTTCTTACAGCCAAAATTTTATATAAGATGTACTATTAAGATCACACACACAAGAATGGTACTTCATCTGATACAATTATGTGAATATGAAATATATGATTACTTTTGAAAATCTGTGTATGCTCATGCGTGTTCTTAGATCATTTTGTATCCATTACAATTATATAAAATAATCACAACCAATTTGTTTTTATAATAATAATAATGATATAATAATAATAATAATAATAACAATTACACTAAGAAACTGATGTATATTAATGAACATTGAATATACTACATTATAAGATATAAATATTTTGATCCGTGCACTGGGTGTCACTCTTTTGTATAAAAAAAAAGCTATTGCAAACTACAATAGTTTCACATATTCACAATAATTTTCTTTACAATGATTTGCGCTTATTTCTTTATGATATAAAAAATCAGTCCGATTTTTTACTTGATCTTATTTTATAATTACTTTGTTTCATGATTAATAATTTATTTGAATATTTAAAAAACAATGTGTGTATATATATATATATATATATATATATACACATATATAAACACATACAAACATATGTTCTAACAATTATTAGACTGAAAGTACGATATATATATATATATGTATTTATATATATATATATATATATATATATATATATATATATATATATATATATATATATATATATATATATGTATTTATATATATATATATGTATGTATATATATATATATATATATATGTATATATAAATATGTATCGTACAGTATTTAAAGTATTAAAATATTTTACGAATTGAATATATATATATATATATATATATATATATATTCAATATATATATATATATATATATTATATATATATATTGAATATATATATATATATATATATTATATAAAATGTATGTTTTTGAAACTATAAATCATCATGAGCCTTTTTTTCTTATTATTGCATTAAAAAAATGTATTCTTTAGACTTTAATCTACTACTAAGAATCACTCGAGTTTGTTTTATAAGTAACAGATATCGAATTGTTTTTATCTTCTGGGATATGATCGCCATTTTCAACCAGGCACTCAAAATTATCTAAATTAGTGTCAGTCGATTGAAATCCATTTTCAAATATATTGGTGTTGATTTCCATACCAAATATCGAATCTTCTGTCTGTAGATTACTTGGAGAATTATCTGAACACAAGATAACATGCTCTTTTTGAATCTAGTATAAATATTCTCAAAAAAAATATATAAAAATTTATTATAAAGTATAATTATAAATACAAACAACTTATATAAAATAATTGAAGGTATATTACAATATCAATAAAAAAAAATAAAAAACAATTTTTTACAATAACATGTCAATGATTTGGAAACTTTTTTAAAGAGATAACGACGTAATAAATCATAATAAAAAATTCATTCATTCAATATCATAGCATACCTTGCATATCTGCAAATTGCTTATGATTTATATGGTCTTCTTCATTTCTTTTAAGTTTTGTAAGATCCACAGTATTTTCTACTTGGGAATGAATTTTTTTGCAGACTTCTACAGATTTTCTATCAAAAAAAAAAAAAAAAAAAAAAAAAAAGAGAAAAAAAAGAAAGGAAGAAAGAAAAACAATGTTTGATCAACAAAAAATTCGTATAATGTATTCTGTACTTTTCTCAATCAATTACGATTTTTATTCTTACCTACATACTGTTTCCTCTAATGTAGTAATCGATTTGTTAGTTTTCAAAGAAGATCCAGTATCTTTTAAATGCACTTCATTGCTATCTCCTTCCTGTAATAAGCGACTACTTATACTCTATATTGCAATTTTATCGAATAAATTCAGTATAGTGGAGAAATACTGGATTATTTATAACAACTATTATTATTTAATAAAAGGGAGAGGTGCTACGGTGCTGTATATACATAGTTTACTTTTGTTCCTGCAAAGGGTATACGAACAATGTCTTACGACAAGTGTTATGTACATAGAATTTATATGGAAAAAGAAAACTATATTCTCAATACAAAACATAAGAGTGTATATATATATATATATATATATATATATATATATATATATATATGTATATATATATCAAAATAATTTACCTTTATATTTGTTTTTATAGTTTCTACATGCGCAGCTGTTAACATTGTTGGCGCTTGACTGCCATTGTCTATATTAATAGAATGTGGCAAAACATTAACAGTACTTGGATTTTGTTGGTTAGCAACAGATAATTTCTTTCCTCCCATTATTACTTTCCCTAATACTTCCTAGAAAATAATAAATTGTTAATTTTATTATATAGTTGTTATAAAAAATATTAAAGATTTTATCAATAAGATAAGATACCTTGCCTGCATGAGACAACATTATGCCTTTGTTACTTCCCTTTTGTATTACTATTACATTAGTCTTAGTCGTTAATTTTGTATTAGGATGATTAGTTATATTTACAGTTTTATCAGAATTTAATGTCACACGCTGTAAAATAAAGTATAAACATATATAGTATACATATGTCAAATATATTTATATATATACATATATTTGCAATTGCCTCTATAAATACCATTTTAGCAGTAGGTTGATTGATTATCGCAACTGGCAGTTTTTTACAGGCTAAAGTTGTTACTACAGATTTAACACTAGGTGGCCCAGGACCGCTTGATACCATAGTTCCAGGAGCTGTAAATCGTGCATAAGCTATAAAAAATTATATTGCTTAATACAAAAAAATTACAAAAAGAAAAAAAAATAATATTTTTAAATGTTGAAAATACATACTTGATATAGCAGATTTGATAGATGAAACAGTTTTTACATTTGATTGCACTGTCGAAGGTATGTTTTTTACACAAGAACTGGAATTTATTACTTCAGGTTTTGAAGTTAGAGCTATAATATAAATATAATATAAATATCATTAAAAAAAAAAATATATATATATATATATATAAATAATTATCAGAAAACAACATACCACCTATTTGTATATCTTGATTTTCTGATCGTGTATCATTACTTCTGATGTGTGTTAAACTATCTAATGTTCCAGTATTCAATGACAATTTTATATTATGCTTATTTTGTACTGTTGTTTTATCTTTGTTCTTGGTGGAATTAGTTGTACACGTAGTAACTTTGGTACTACAGTTCATAGTTGAATGAACTGATACCAAAGTATTTGTACTCTCTGACAGTACATCTTTAGAAGGTGCTGTTATAAAAAGATAAATAAATATTAAATAAAATACACGAAGGAAGATTACTTGATAACGAAAAGAATTATTTTTATACCTATTCGACTAGATCCTGCACATGTCACAGATAGTGGGATAATAGTAACACCCTGATGTGGTGTAATAGTTGTTTCACTTTGTTCCACCTTAGCTTCAATCGATGTTTCATTCTCATTGGCATGATTCGATGTTTCCAATGAATTAGCTGATAACACCAAGACCTGTGTAGTTAAATATGATATTTTATATCAATGTTATTGAATTAAGTTTAAACATGTAAATAATTACACATTATTGCTTGTAAAAAGTTTGGATCAAAATTTATAAAATAAAAAACCTTATGTGGTGGTGAGAACGAAGGAAGATCCTGCTTGGTAGTGTTAACTTGCTGAATATCTTGGTATTTGACTTTTATAGGCCTCTTTTCTTGATCCATGTCAATATTTAGTACCTAGAAATAATATGATCTTTGTTTTCTTATTGTCATTATAAATATAAGAAATATATATAAAATATAATTATAGATCTAATAAATACCTTATTTGCTTCGTGTAGTGACCTTTTTCTACAGTTGATGGTCGCTTGAGCATTACATGATCCTGCCTCAATTGTTGATCTTTTTTCAATTTTGAAACATATCTTGGATTCATCTAGTATATCTAATTTAAAATGAACATTTAGGGGTTAATAAGTTATTGAAAAAAAATGTATAAAAAAGTCACTCCAAATAATATTACACAAAAAAACTAACAACTGACCAGTTTTTTATGGTTGTATGCAATTATGACTTCTTTACAATTTTCATAACAAAAAGAAGTAGCATTATATTAAACAAAGGAAGGTCAACTTAATGGCTTCACCAAAATAAAATGGATAGAACAAAAATGTATCCATAACTACATCACCACCCCAAGATCATATAATCTTGAGATAAAAGATTTTCTATAAACTGTTAAACAAAAAAATTATTTGAGGTAGCAATTCTAAGTGGAGTAGGCTTCGTATTAAGTCTTTCATTAAAGAAATAATATAATTTATTCAAAATAATAAATCACCTTTTTCTTTTTCCTTGTTTTCTTCGATCGGACAATTGTCATTAGCACGGGAAGTTGCAAGCGATAGACTGTTTGCTAACATTGTAAAAGCATTTCTTGCTTTCAATCTAGGTAAAAGTGGAGTTGAACGACGGCCTTCCATGATCCAGTCTATGGCAGTATTTGGTCCATTTAACCTGTTTAATATTAAATATATTATATATACTATATTACTAAGATATATATGTATATATATATATACACATACATACATATACAACAAATTAAAATAAATAGATACGTACTGCTCGGCTATCACTGCAAGTTTTTCATCATTAACAGCTCTACGTACTTCCGCACGGTGCCTTTCATTAGATACATGAAGAATTTTAGCAATTTCTTGCAGCAATCTTTGTTTGTTACTAGTTAAAGGTCCTTGAGCACGCAAGACTGATACCATATTCCCATAAGCATCTAATTCTATATAATGAAAAATTTAATGGAATCATTATGTCTTTTTACTATTTAACACACTATTAATGCTAAAGATAAATCCTATAATTCTTATCATTGAAATGTATGAAATTCAATGCCATAGTAATATTACTGTTATTAAATCAATGATGTGTAATTAATGTAAGGTCAGATGTCACATATAGTACATGTAGTATAATACAGAAGGACTTGCAAGAAAAATTATTCAAAAATAAAATTAAATTAAATTATATCACATCATCATCATATTATTTTTATCAAGGGATTTAATGGTGAAGTTAAAGCAAGAAAAATGAGTTGGGAAAAAATAAGCTAGTAATGTATGCTCATAGAAGGAAAAAAATTATGCAAAGATAAAATACATACAACGAGCTCTAATAATTATATTACTTATTAAAGAAATAGTTATTTTTATTGTAATCTTACCTAGATAGCGTAAACATTTTCTACACTCATCCCGCGTCATTTCACGTCGTACCGATCGCAAAACTCTGTTATCCATATTGCCGTAGTTTATATTACACTTTTTAAACAATTCAAATACATTTTCTACATTTCGTACTTCGCTGACAGAATCATTGAAGCTTTCACGTATTATTATTATCATTACACATAGAGATTTATAATTTACGATACTAGGGATATATCATTTGAGTTTTGCTGAAGATTGGTAGTAAATCAATGTTACGAAAACTTTTTATAAAATATTCTTTCCTTATATAAATATTATTACGCGCGTTGTCGAACATAACAAATTAATTTATTGTAAACAATTTTATTATTACATTCGAACATTATAGTAGCATTGATTAACGTAAAAAAATAAGGTCAACAAATTTGGATACAAAGTTGGCGCCATTAAATTTAGTTCTATCTCTGAGCTAAAAATTTACAGACGGCACCACCATTCGTTTACGTTAAAATTTTACCCAGCATCACTTACAAATGAGCTTACAACAACAATTTTATGATAATATAGACCGATTTGAACAAATAAAAAAATAATAGTTGCTTCATTTTATTTAATCAAACCTAACAATTGTTTCACAAATAAATATATATATATATATAAATATATATACAACATTTGAACCGGTTACAGAAAACATTTATTGAAATTATCATTATAGAAATTAAAAAAAAAAAAAGAATAAAAAATGACATAGAGAGGCAAGGGATCGTGAAAATCTAATACCATTCAGTTATAAAGGCGGGAATTTTAAATCTCATATATGAAAAATGTTACTCGCATAGTGATTTGTAAAATATAAAAAGTAAAATAATTTTATTAAATAATATTAATAAATAGCAATATATATATGTATGTATATATATATGTACATATATAGATATAGTATTTATAATTTAGATATGTACATATATATTGATTCGTAAAAGTAGAAATTAAATTAAGATACATTCTTGTTAAGTGTGGAAAACAAAACACACACGAATATATGATGTAAAAATCAGTGTGTATAAATTTTCTAACAAAAAAGTAATATATACATATTTTTGTCCACGTTCATAATATACAATATTAAGCTTCCACTCTATGTTTTGTAGTCTATGGAGGTCTGTTGAACGATCGAATGTAGTGTGTCAGTCCAGTTGTAGCGACGACTCCGCACGAAGTTGTGTAGTTTAAAGGCACATATATATTATACCATAGGCGCACTCTTTCGTAATAAGCAAAAGTAGAGATTACAAAAAAAAAAGAAAAAAAATAAATAAATAACTAAAAAAAGGAAAAATAAAAAATAAATAAAAAATTTTATTGCATATTTCATATATATATATATACATATATATATATCACACATATATATATATATATATATATATATATATATATAAAACATATATAACGCAGTCTTCGACAATGCCACGTTCATTTGTCCATTGGAAAAAAGTCGTATTCTTATATATTATACAATTATTCTCACGTAAGTTATCATTCCAATGAACTACATCTGTTTAACGCATTTTAAAAAGCTCATTTTTTTATCATTTTCAACATTACATATTTATTGTCTTTATTATATAAAATTTCTTCCATATATATATATATATATAATATATAATATATATTATATATATGTGTGTGTGTATAAATATATATATATATATATATATATATATGCAAGGGATCGAATCATTTTACATAAAAAAAAAAAAAAGAAAAAAAAAATTAATTTAACGCAAATATAATAAATAGGGAGTATTCACAATGAAATTAAGAGAGTGAACCATCATTATATTTATATTTATAATTTATCGAACTAATCTCTAATCAAGATTGCATGTTAATTGTCTGTGTTCTAAGATACTCCTCTCCCCCCTCCCCGTTCATTAAATTTTTTGAAAATTTGTGTAATTTTTGAAAAAAAAGAAAAGAATAAGAAAAATTTTCTTATGGATAAAATCATCGCGATGTGACCGTGTCAGTGATAAAAAAATATTTCACTTTCGTTGTTCGTAAATATTTCTATCGGTACAACAACGCTGATAGAAATATTGATATGTTTACAGTTTCGACAGAGCATCTCAAATCTCCTTAATAATATCCAATATATGGTACGTAACACGCGCTTCCTCTGATCGATACGGTAACACCTCCCAGCAACAGGACATCACTGCAAGTCGGTTATAATCGACCTAGACATTATTTCATGAAATCATTTTCTATAATTTTCAAATGTATCCTTTAATTAGGATTATCCGTCTTTCACCGACACCAATTTGAACTTTAAAAGGGAAAAAAAAAAAGAGAGGAAAAAAATGTGTAAACATGTAATAATAATAATAATAATAATAGTAACAATGATAATAATAATAATAATAATAATAATTTAATTAGGAAAAAATTCGTCCAAATTGTATCTAAACACGTCTGTATGTATGGATTATGTGTATCCGTGAATTTAGATAATGTTTGGGATAAAAGATAAGATATAAATTATTATTGGTAATAATAATTGTTTTTCTTTTAGATGCAACTTGTACGGTGCATGTGCAGCTAATTGCACCGCGATACGTTAAGTCTGGCAGTACAGCAACGCTTTACTGTAATCATAGTATTGCAGAAGATCAATTATATAAGATAGAATTCATAAAGGATGAGGAAAGAATATTTCAATATATTAAAGAGAGAAATCCACCGTTCGTTATACCAGGGATCGATGGTATATCTATGGAGGTGAGAGATAAAAGATAAGAAAGAAAGAATGAAAGAGAGAAAGAAAAAAAAAAGAAACGAAAGAATTTTACTTCCTTTTGTTTATTCGTAATTCTCGTATCAAATAAGATATTTCCTTTAGTACTCCGAAAATGGCACGACAATCAAACTAAGGAATGTTAGTTCTTCGGCGTCCGGTACATATTACTGTGCAGTTTCTATGTCAACTCCTATTTATACGAAGCCTTCCGATAATGTACAAATGAAAGTGATAGGTTAGTATCGTTTTCGTTTATCATATTCGTTTAATTTAATTTTTTTTTTCATTACCTATTTGTTTAAGTGTAAATACATAAAAAAAAAAAAAAAATTAACCTCATCTGTGTAGTGATATACATACTGTATCCACAGTACATTTTTATATGTAGAATATTAGTATATAATATAACAATATACAATATTATAAAATATTAATGATAGGTTTTAACGCTAAAATAATAAACATAGTAATATATATATATATATATATATATATATATATATATATATATATATATTATAGTATTAATAGTAGGTTTTGTTAATAGTACCACAGACTGAGAATCCGAAGATTACATTTGAAAAGAGCGTTTATATGGTCGGTGAAAATTTAGAAGCGAACTGTTCCTCCTCAGCGGCTTCACCAGTTCCTCATTTGACTTGGTTCATAAATGGAAAAGAGGTATCACCACACAAAACATGCATACACGTAAACACATATATTTACACATTATGTAGGTAAGCGTGGGTGCCCATGCATATTACATAAGCATAAATACATATATATATATATATATGGAAACATATCACATATATATACGATTAATTAAAGCAATAGTGTTTTCTCTCCTTGTGCATGATTTGAAATACATACTCGATAAAATTCATCGATGTAACGAACTACACATGCTATAGAGATTAAACACGATATTTTTCAACCTATCTATACATTTTAAAATGTTATTTTCTATCGCTATTGGTAGAACTCAGGAATGTAGATCATCACAATTTATTTAAGACTCATAGATCGCTCTAATCGAACTCGTTTTCTTTCCCGCCTTAATTCTATCAATTTTTTCTCACGTAATACAGATATGTACACATTCAAATCATGTCAATGTGCAGATATTTTTTAAACCACAATGTCAGTGTTTATGGAAACTTAGTCATTGGTATGCACATGGACAATTTTTATCGCTATTATTATTATTATTATTATTATTATTATTATTATTATTATTATTATTATTATGTTATTATGTTAATATTATTATTATTATTATTATTATTATTATTATTATTCACGAGCGTTATATGTGTTAATCAGTGATATGCACGCGTACGTACGCGAATTAATATACACGTTAAGATATTCATTTGATGTGCGTCTTTGCATGTATTTATTATATTTGTAAATGGGTGTTTTGTGTAGTTATAGTTATTGGAAAACGATCCCACTAGTGCAGTATTTTTCGATCGATATGGGTCATATGCGGTTCTTGAGGTTTCATGGATCACAACTGGCTAAATGGAAGATGGGAGATGTCAATATACACTGCGAACTTTTCATCGACCCTCGATTGACCTGTATTTTACAAGAGTATACCTTCTACTTTGAGGAGGATCGACATGGAAATCGTGAAAACACTGCACTAGTGAACTCTCCATTTTACGCTGATAGCACTGCAGGTATAAGCAGTTCCACTTGAGATTTACTTTATTGAAGAGGTGTTACATCCTGCAGACCATCCACGCTGTCTACGCCTAAGATTGGGTCTGAGTATGAAACAACTGGTATTAAAATTTTATGGCATGTAGTGAAAAATATTGTATTACAATTTTATAATACGTAGTGAAAAAATTTCTTTTTTCATTAATCTCTACCATATGTAGAGTCATAATATTTAAATATTATCCTCCAAAATTTATTTTTTACCTTGTGATTTCTTTAACGGTTTCAGATTGACGTAGTAATATCTTAAAAAAAAAAAAAAAAAGTATATTTATTTCAATTCAATTAGAAAATATTTCAATTCTTATTAAGTATAATTAAATAATATGTTATAAGGATCAAACAATAGATTTTACATTGTCCACTTACTATAACACTTTATATATTACGTTGTGATGGAATTAATTAAAAGCTGACATATTGCATAATGCAATAAATTTTATTGCACCAGTATCATTTCACAATACCACGCATATCAAAAGGGTATGTCGATAATATTGCACACTAATTAAATTGCACAACATTTTTGACTTGTATCGTAGGAAAGAAATGAGAAATAAGAAAATTATTTATTTCTTTTTAGTTATCATTTATAAACATCACAGTCATATGGAGGCATTCAACATGAATTAAAATATTGAATCAAATTTTTCTTCTCATACATTTCGTCTAATACGTCGAATATATACACCAAAATGGGAAAGTGTCTATAAAATAATTTCAAAGATTAAAGATGACAATGAGTGATCTATAAATACATGAATTTTTCTTAGGATATATATATTTGTATATATAAATATATATATATATAAGCTACAAAACATGACTGAAATATTTATTTGTAATGTAATTAAATTTCATACACTCATTTGTATGTTAGCTTCGGAGACAATTTAAATACACTTACTTTCTGTGTTTTATCACAGTCAGATTAACTGCACTTAGAACACACTTGTATGTGTTTTCTAGTTTTTAGATCTTGGGCGTAGTAAGTATTTTGCTTGCGTTTGCGACTAGTTTAAGAATCCAGTGCATTCAGAGTGCTACGTTTTTACATCTAATATCACTTATAAATTAGAAATCAGATCACGCTTCGTTTAATCACGCTTTACACGTTCTTGTATAATATCATAGCATTGGCCATTGTGGATAAAGAGACACCTGGAATATTTTGACCAGACACCTGTGTGTGCACTTCAAGACCGCACATATGCGAATCTTTTTCTTGGACTTATTTACATCACCTGTAGTACAGCTGTAGGACTGAAATAGTTTTAAAGCACAATGTCTTGGGTTTCTTCATATTTTCCTTTTCTACTAACACGGTCTGTCTAATCCAACAAGCACTAATATTAATGCACTTTTATACACACTACAACAAGCATGTCGTTTTGAAAGGTACGGCACATTACTCAAAAAAAAAAAATAATAATAATAACTTGTTAATATATTTTTGTTTTTCGACAAAGGTAATCTTTGGATTTATCAACTAACAATATATTTTGTATTAGGTGGATGTCACATTGGTACATCACTATCCTCATACTCCGCATAATAAGCATCTATTATCTGCAACTGCTAAATTAATGATAGAAGTGTCTGCATTACACGCCGGAGAAAATGGATATTTAGATATCAGTTGCCATTCTACAATACCAGATTATCCTATGAATCACGAGGAGTATGCTGATGTTAGAAAGAAGACTGTATCAAGTAATTATTTTCTACGTACATATAATTTCATGTTATTTCCATCTCGTATCTGTGCATTTCACTTTTATTTGATATGATAGAAATTCTATGTCTCATATGTTCATTAATCGTTCGTTATTTGTTACAGTTCAGATTACGTTGGCATCATTACCTACATCTTTCGCAGTGAGGAGCATGCACAAATTAGCATTGGTGATAATATCGTGGATAATTTGTGCAAAGCGCACATTAATCCCTTAATACAAGTCAATTTATATCTAATAAAACTGTAAAAAATAATATGCGTAAGTAAAGCAAAGAAAAAAAAAAAAAAAAAAAAAGAAAAGAAAAGCAAAAAAAACAAAAAAAACAAGAATATACGAACGAACAATCACGTTGTCTTCCTTGATTATACAGAAATGCAGGGTGCAATGATCGTATTATGTTGCGAAGCTATCATTCATAGACACGTTTATCTCGTGCAGCTATTTTTTACTAATGCTTGAAATTTTATGAACTTCATAAGTGATTTATCTCTATATAAACGTGTTTTTTAGATTAGAAATATTAACTACTTTGTGTGTATAAGGCTAAACAATACAATCGATGTTTCTACAGTCAATATTAAGGAGAACAGTATACAGTGATCCACGCAAATAAAAAAGATCCCGCAGGAAGCTAAACATATTTGGAAAGATCCAAAAAGTAAAAAGGAAAAAAAAAATAAATAAATAAAAAAAAAGGAAATAAAATAGTAAATGTACTTTATTCAAGTAGAATGTATATGATATTTATTGATGGAATGTTTTATCATTTCTTTCCAAGGATATGTTTATTTAGAAAATAATTCGACTGTGTATACAAGAATGTGTATACAACAATTCTTACAATTTGTGTTTCTTGCAGTAAAAGTATGGTGTTGTGTAAACGCTTTAATTAATAAACTATATATAATATTTGAATGAAAAGGATAAGTATCAAGGAAATTGTGCAAGCATTTAGGAAATGACATCGGTCGATGTAATAATGAAATGGTGTTATATAAATTATTGAAAAATTCTACCAAGTAATTTAATACCTTATATTTTCCATTATGATAAAAAAGAAATCTCATAGAGCATCCCGGTTAAGAAGTTTAAAACTATTATAAATCAATCTAGAACGTTGATAAGAAGATACACAGTAAATATTGGATAAAAATAATCTAAAATCGTACCAATATCTATTATCGAAATAGTTAAAATTAAGTTATCTAAATTATTTGCTTTTTAAGTGAATATAAACATATATATATATGTCAAAACTTTCGTCGATGCGTAAGAGAAATATTTGAATATTCCGCTTACGTCGATAGTTTACGAATATTCCCGAAGGTTATCGATCGATAACGAAACTATTTGTCTGCTGTATTTGAGTAAAGCACAGTATAGTCTCGGAGTTACGACAAGCAACTTGTATATATATATATACACACACATATGTGTATATATAGTGAGTGAGTATTCATATTTTTTTATAAATTAAAAAGTTTCTTTCGATAGATTTTTCTTTTTTCGATATTTTATATAGTTTTGCTGAACGGAAATAGTAATAATAATCTAATTTAATGTATTATTTAATGTTTTTATAAAGTTAGTTGCATCAACGTTCTTTGTTGTTTCGTTCTGACTCATATTGAGATATATATGTAAATATTTATTTATCACTAAGATAATATATATTTTTTGTATTTACATGTATATTCATATATGCGTGTATGTCAACTTGAACATTTCACAAATTTTACCTATATATTATTGATCTCGTTTTATAGTCCGCGAATCTTATTTTTTGTTGGATATAGGCACGCCTGTTGAATGTTCTAACACCTGTTTACAATCCTATAAACTCTTAGGTAAGCACATAATTTTATGATTTCCTTTTTCGCTTAAACATATGTGTTACATGCGATTTTAATTATGTATGTAAATTTATCTTGAAGTAAAGTTAAATCGTGTATGTATGTGTGTATGTGTTAATATATTTATTTTATGTATAGCGACGTATTATTGAGTTGACAATATTTGTTTTTTTCTTTTTTGGAAATATTTTTACTTAGATATTTATTTGTACTACATGAATGACATGACAAATAAATGATTACATAATAACAAAGGATATTTATAATTGTCATGCATGCTTCATACAGTCTTTTAACAGGTCAGTATTTTGTTAAAACTGCTTCTGCAAAAATATTGTTAGTCATAAGAAAGTTATTTGTAATGGATCGTAATATATATGTTACATCGTTATCTAAGAGTCAATAATTCTTATCCTTTAAATGTAAACATATACATATATATATATATATATATATATATATATATATATATATATATATATATATTTCTTTTTTGTTTTTCAGATATGGAGCAAATAGAACAACCTCGATCACCCGTGAATAATCCTGAAGAAGGATTTACATTTCTATTTACAGTTTTAGAATTGGCAGGAATCGTTCTTCTTATTTTAATGATAGTATGGATTACACAATTTAGGGGTGGATTTTCTTGGACATCTGATCCAAATCTTGAATTTAATTGGCATCCTTTCTTAATGATTGTGGGATTTGTATTTCTCTATGCTAATGGTACAAAAGTTGATTATATAAATCATATAGGTATACGACTATAGAACTCAAAAGAATTATTCTTTTTTAATTTTAGCTATGCTTATATATAGAACGCAGAGAACCGTTCGAAAGAGGCGACTAAAATTAATGCACACTGGATTGATGTTGGTCATTATTTTATTGACAGTAATTGCATTGGTTGCTGTTTTTGATAGTCATAATTTAAAGAATCCGCCTACACCAAACATGTATACTTTACATAGCTGGGTAGGATTAACAAGTGTGATATTGTTTTGCTTCCAAGTAAGTGAATATTTCGTAAAAGTTATCTAGATTTATATATTTTAAATGATATGAATTGTCAAGACCCATTTATATACATTCATTTTTCCTACAGCTGTTTGCAGGATTTATTACTTTTCTTTATCCCGGTTTACATGAATCATTAAGGGCAACTTATATGCCAATACACGTTTACTTTGGTGTAGCAACATTTATTGGAAGCATCGCAACTTGTTTGATCGGACTTAACGAAAAAGCAATCTTCTCCATAAAGTTAGTTCATACTGATAATAATTAAATAAGTGTTCTAATATAATCAAAAAATGATATTACTTTTATACTACAGGGATTATCAAAATTTTGTTTCTGAGGGTATCTTGGTAAACAGTATTGGAGTATTTTTAGTCATTTTTGGAGCACTGGCGGTATATTTAGTATCGCAGGGACGATATAAGCGTCAACCTAGACCAGAGGATAATGTTCTGTTGACTAATAAGGATTAATTGACGAATGATGATGATGAATGATAGGGATTAACTGATGAATATTGGCTTAAAAAAATGATGCTCTTATCTATGTGCTTGCGCTTTAGAAGCTCTTGATAAGTTTTCATTGGTCTCAGATTTTTAATACATTTGTTTTTATCTAGAGTATTATCAATTTTATGTTTAATATTTGTTCAAGTTGTTATATTAATTATATATTTTTATTGTTAATTGTTTTTAATATTAAGAAGAGTGATTCTTCTTGTAATTGAAATGGTGCTATTTTTGAATTAGTTTCACTTGGAAAGAAACGTTAAACAATAACAATACATAAGTCTATTAAACATTATATAATATTTAATTATATAAGATATACAATGTTTTATAATCATGTTTATTTTAAATTAAGACTCATTGATGTACATATGGTAACCTATAAAATTTATGACTGAATATTATTTTAAATACATATATATATGTGTGTGTATATATTACGTATGTATACACACACACACACAAAAGTCTATTTTTTTTATAATTTGTTGTAATTATATATATATATATATATATATATATATATATATATATATATATATATATATATATATATATATCCTAATGATGAAAAATAAAAATGTAACTCTGCCATTGCAGCAAGATTTTTATTCGATTTATAATTGGATTTTTAGACTTACATATTTAAATTTATAAAAAAAGAGATGCCCATACAAGTAAATAGAGGAGATTCGTGAAGTCTTCTTTTATCATCGTTCGTTTATTATAGTTCATTTTCGGATAGGCTCGTTCGCTCGTTACAACTGTTCATCACCAACTCTTTTTACGATAGTTTATGAAAACAATGTGAACAGGTTTAATTCTTGATCGATTTTGATCAACAAGAGCTCACTTTAATCCTTTCGGTACGAGGAAATTTTCCACAAGAGTGATTGCACTGTACAGCAGCGTAAGCCGCGAAAACGTGTTTTTCGGTATTCATAGAGTTAGGTATTTTAATGTTTTAAATAAATAACGTTAGTCTATAATTATAATAACACATAAAAATCTCGAGCGTGATTGACACTAAACTTTTCATTCGGACAAATTCTCGACGAACGATTTAATGTATTTCCTACCACTAACAAATGTTATGACGTAATATAAATTTTTGGACTAAACTTTTTAGAAGTCCATCTGATGCCAGAAAAAGTATCAATTCGTATTTCAGTAGCCTCTGTTTTTTTAGACTACGAGATGCTGCTGAGTATATGTGCTTGATTGTTTTTCCTCATTTTGCAAAATGCTAAATTATACTCATTTTCTTCATCAGAATCACTTCCTGAATTAATTATTTCTTTCATCCATTGTTATCCCCTCAAACGTTTCGCATTAATTCTGAAGGTTACTAAATTAAAATTGTAAGTAAAATATTCAAAAAATTTACGATATATGCAGACATAACAATTTGTTTTCCGAAGCTAATCTATACATTATAAAACATATATAATTAAGGCACGCTGTTGACTGTTACTAATTATATAATGTAACAATTAGAGAAACCGGGAATTTTAAACACAAAATAGTAAAATAATACGTAATATAGAGAAGTAATATATATATATATATATATATATATATATATATATATATATATATATAATTTATATAATATAGGTATATAATTTCAAAACGGATATAATAATGAATAAAAAAAATTGAAATGAACAATAGGGAAAAATAGAAAATAATATGTATTGATTGAATATAAATGCAGCCATTAGCTCGACAGTACTTGCGTTATTGACAATTTTTATATATCGCAAGTAATATCGATTTCCAGGTCTCACCACATGAAGGAATCTTCTTTACCATCAATAGGTACAATAAGTTACTCCGACATCGAATGATGGTAAAGAAGATTCCTTCGTCATCGATTGATAATAAAGCAATCTTTATCTTTTTTCTATGAAACACTTTTACAAGATTTCTATTTCGCGAAAAAGAATCTCAACGAAGCTACCGGCGTAGCTGCGAAATCTCAAGTTTTTATTTTAGAGCAAAGTAATAAAACAGCGAAATGAAAAATTTCCAAAGAGATCCTTACCGTTGACTTCGTTTTATTCGCTCGCATTCGTGGTTCGTATTTTGTCCGTAATTGTCGCTGTCGTCGCACCCACGCATCGAACGAAACGCAGCGATCAGCGTTAACGATGTTAGACACCCAATAGAAAGGAGATTCGTCGTATAGTGGCCCCACCTGGCGTTCGTATTTTACCCATTCAAAGTTCCTCGTTGTGAGTTCTCGCGCCGGGAGTTGTTTTACATCGGCGGCTATCTTCGAGACGGTCGCTGTGTGTTTGTGCCGCCGCGTTTCTCGTCTTCGCGCGTCGGCGCGAATTTTGTGAACTCCCTTGCAGTGTTAAAATTTTCCCTACGAATTATCCACGTTCGCACGTACACAAATATTTGTCCGTCGTAATATATATATATATATATATTCCTTTAGTTATATTATTTCGAAACTACAGACACACATGGACGGGGTTACGTCCTACGCGATATCAAAAAATGAGGAACGTTCGTTAGATCGACAGTTTATTCGTCCGTAACGGTGAGTTATATTTTTATTTTGTTTCCTTATTTTCCAGTAATTTGTTGTTGTTGTTGTTGTTGTTTTCGTGTTTTTCTCATTTTTTCCTTTCTTTTTTTTTTCCTTGTCTTCTTTACAGTACACAACATGCGCGCGCGAGTACGCGATATTTACATTCGCGCGCATATAGAAATACACACACACACACACATACATAACCGTTGCAACTTGAACTAAGTTGGGTAGACGATAAGAAAATTTGCATTTACTCATCTCTTTATGATCTTCAATCGTTGCATGTGATAGGAACGTGCCTCTCTTAATATATATATATATGTGTGTGTGTGTGTGTGTCCTTCCCTAACTCCTCCCTCTCCCTCTCACTCCCACCTCGGCTTACCCCTCTTTTCAATCGGTACGTTTTATCCATAACTCGATCGTTACTTACATTGTTCGTACTTAGTTAAATACTTACTTACTTATTTCTCGTATCAGATCTCTACGTAAACGATCAACTTGGCTTTATCAAACTTTGTGTATATATCGGAGAATATCCATCTTTTCGCGATTCGACGCGTCATTCTTGCATTCTCACAGGTGTGCATCCTCTCATCATCATCGTCATCGTCATCATCATCGTCATCATTATTATCATCCGCATCATAGAATTTTTAAAATAAAGATAAAGATAAAGAACTCTCCCTCTCTATCTCTTTGTTTCTCTCTCTCTCTCTCTTTCTCTCTCTCTCAATCTTAAGATTGTTATTTTTGTAGATAAATCGATAGATCATCTTAAGCCATTCTTTTGTATCGGCGATCGGACGAATTAGATACTTGTGTTAAATAGCGACGCGGTGATTGGACGAATGGACGAACGAATGAGAGAGAGAGAGAGAGAGAGAGAGAGAGAGAGAGAGAGAGAGAGAGAGAGCGAAGTTCGTTTTTTTGATATTAACGTAAATACACATACATAAGTAGATAATTTTGTCATCTAATAATCGAAAGGATTCAACGAGCATTATTTCGAAAAGTTCAAAACGATCGAAATTATTAATTATTTTTTTCTCTTTTTCTCTCGTAACGTTCGTCAGTTCAGTTAGTATTGTTTGACGTTGGACAGGTAGGTGGGTGAGCGTAAGAAGTTAATTTATCGATATAGTTAACCTTTTTACAGATGATTTATCGATTTCTCCATTGGCGCATTATATATGGATTATTTACGATCAAATTATTTTTGCAGTTTACGTACGCGAAGGTATTGTACGTACGTACGTACGTACGTGCATACATATTTGCACGTACGTATGGCAAATAGTTACGGCATATTTTATTGATAACACGATTATCTATCTTCTTTTACGGGAAAGTACGGATCCTCTCTTAACTTTAAGAAAAGGATACTTATTTATGGGAAACGTCATGTTAGGTAGTGTTTGTGAACGATGACGACGATGGTGGTGGGTGGTGGTGATGGTAACGGTGTGTGGTGGCAATGGCGATGGTTGTGATGGAAGGGGAAGGACGATTATGCGAATCAGAAAGGATCATATGTATATTTGTGCGGAAAATTTTTTTTTTCCCGACATTATTTTCGAAGGTACTTCCTGATTTTAACTTATATAAGACGAATGGCGTTTAAACGATGCGCCGTGACATCTCATTTTTCACGAGCATGCATTCTTTCGCAAACGACGACGGGTCTTGTTACATGAAAAATAAAGAAAAGAAAGAAAAGAAAGGAAGAAAGAGAAAGAAAGAAAGAGAGAGAAAGAAAAAATAAGCACTTAGGTTTATGCACGTACGTGTACGTACACACACACACACACACATATATATAACTATGTATTTATGTGTGCGCGTATATCGTTGAGCATACAAAAATATTATCTCTATAATATTTTTTTATAAATTATACGTTTTTGTAGTGCGAACTATATGATATGAGTGTACTATATGAATGGTATTGGTTTACTATGTGTCATGTATACACATACGTGTATACGTATACTATAGTATAATATAATATATATGACTACATTATACTGTAGTAAAAATGTTTATTGCATATATATATATATATATATATATATATATACATATATACATATATACATATATACATACACTATACTACTAGTAAAAGTAGTACTATATGATAGGTATATATAAATATATATATATAGCGCGCGAAGAAAAGAATAGCATATAAACTTCAAAAAAAAAAAAAAATAAGAAGAAAAAACAAAATGTTCTTATCAAAGCTATTTAATTTTAAATACTTAAATGCTTAACCCAAGTCACATAATATTCTATAAGTGCTCGTACTCTCTCTCTCTCTCTCTCTCTTTCTTTTTGTTTGTCTAACACAATTCGATATTCAATTAATATCTATCGAGTGTCGATTTTTAGCTCGTCTTCTCCCTCCTCCTCTTTCCTTCCCTCCACCAATACCCCTCTACCCTCTACCCCCTAGCTTCCCCTACCCGACCATCATATCGCTCTTCGTATCGCAAGATTGGATTTATCGGCGCCATAGCGATGCAACTCCCGGGGTAATCGCCATATACGACAGATTGAAATCGTCAAGGATTATATTTTGTTCTCTCTTTGTCGCTTTACGAGAGGGTCCTTAAACGGGGCTCCGACGACCTATCATCGGCGTATGGCCCTCGATGATTGTTAATTAACCGTTACTAATACCAATGTGGAATATTGTATAGAAATTTATTCGATGCGACGAATGTCTGACGGGTGGAGAAAAAAAAAAACGAAACAAAAAAAAAAAAAGATTCACAAGAAGAAAAGTAAAACAACGATGAATAATGACTCGGCGTATGTATGTATGTATGTATATTTATGCATATGTATATCAACATTTAAATTTTGTGTGTGTGTGTATGTTAATTTGTTCTAATGTAAATCTTTTTTTTTTTTTTTTTTTTTTTAATATACTTACAAAAACTTCGCCATTATTTTGGTATCTCTAGTTTTCTATTGAATTTTCGTGTTCTTTTTAAGCCTCGAAAGTTATCTAAATAACTGTAAAAATATTTGTAATAATGTACGTAATACACATATATATAGTGTGTGTGCATATATATATATATATATATATATATATATATATATATAAATATATATACACACGCTATATATATTAAAGTTAAATATCTTATCACAATCGCTTCAGTGTAGATTATTGGCGACATTATAAAATCCAAACTTAACACAGTATATATTATCGTTATTTTGTTATAATAATAATAACAATAACAACAACAACAACAACAACAACAAAAATAATAATAATAATGAAAGGAAAGAAATTAAAAAGACAATAAAGAACGTACGCTCACGATGAATAACAAAAAGATGATCTTGAACGATCGGGATTGGAAAATTAATTGGAATAAGACGATAAAAGATCGACACATTTACGGGCTATCAAATTGTTTTTTTACGTTAGAAACGAGCCTCTGACTACTGCACAATTGCATATCGGTAAAAAGACTAGAAGCCGTTGCGATATCGCCACGAACGATGATATAACGCCATACTGTTGCTTATCATCATCGTCGTATGTATCGTACATAATCTTGAAGGCAACACAACAGTAGTAAAGCAACGGAGACACGCTTACACACACATGCATCATCCATGCGTTTATTTGTTACGCATGCACTTCGCATCATCGACGTTCGACCTAGTCTAACCTCTTGTATTACGTTCTCTGTTCATATATATCATATATATATACATATATATATGAACATACATACATACATACATGTCTACATAACTCGAGTTCAAATCAACGAGTATATATATATATATATATATATATATATATATATATATGTATGTATGTAAGTATGTATATTTGTATGTGTGCATGTGGGTGTGTGTTTACATTGAACTATACTAATAAAATAGTATACTTTAGATTATAAATTGTTAAAAATAATTATTCTGACTCACAGAAGACCGACGAGAACGCATATGGATTTTTTATTCGGGATATTTATAGGAGGAAAAAAAAGAAAAAGAAAAAAAACAAGAAAACTAACACGAAAGATTTATTCTTTCTTTTTTTTTACTTTCTCTCTCTCTCTCTCTTTCTGTTTTCATTTTTAATACTTCAGCATTTTTAATATAAATCAATGATAAACAAGGCAAATCGTGAATCGTCTAGATAATAGTCTGCTTTTTCTTCATTTTCTACTCTCACAAAGTTCTTGTCCTTTTCATTGTTTACCAACTCGAACAGAATTGTTACATAAATAATTAGCGTTACTTTTTATTATTCTATGTCAATTACATTGACATTGCTTACGTAATAATCGTAATGGAGGATGGAACAGAAGAGAAGAGGAATATATATATATATATATATATATATATATATATATATAAATATATATAGATATGTATATGTATATATGTATATATGTATGTATATGCATGTATACGATGTGTATGTGGGGCCTTGGTCGATGCACAAAAGTCAATAAAACGATCTTAGATATTAAAAATTGTACGCAATGGAAAAAAGATAAGAATTGGAAAGACAAATTTGAGCGTAGTGTGTTTTTTAATTTCATTTGCGAACGCAACCATTTTTTCTTTTTTTATTTCTCTCGTTGAAATCGTCGATTTAATAATTATTTATCATTTTTACATGCATATATATATATATATATATATATATATATATATATATATATACACGTATTTGTAACGTCATTCGTGTGAATTTCTTAAAAATCGATGAAATTTGTGGTTTTTTTTTTATTATTATTTTTTTTTCTCTCATTCGTAAACACAATATTTTTTCCTTATTTCTCTCCAACCCCTAACAATTTAATAATAATTCTACTATCTTATTTACGAAATATATATATTTATCTTATTGATGATAAATAATAATGTCTCTCGTTGAACGTCACGTATGTTGTTGCTCTTGACGAATTCATAAAAGTTGCGACA
The DNA here is from genome assembly GCA_911387935.1 of Dolichovespula saxonica. Taxonomy (NCBI): domain Eukaryota; kingdom Metazoa; phylum Arthropoda; class Insecta; order Hymenoptera; family Vespidae; genus Dolichovespula; species Dolichovespula saxonica. The sequence continues at coordinate 5,747,027 of OU427003.1, read as the reverse complement.
TATTTAATTCTTTTTCTCTTTCTCTCTATCTTCCTTTAGATTTCATTCGTAAACACGCAGCATTTTTTATTTTCCTATTCTTTCCTTCCATCTCTCTCAAACTCGTTTTCAATTTAATATAATAATTCCATCGGTTTTTCTTTTCTTTTTTTTTTTTTTTTGTTTTTATTTCTTTTCGACTCAACTTATATCGCCTTTATAAATTGTCGATAACTTTACGATTTAAGATTTCCTTTTTCAGAGGCCATTAAGATTCATTTTCTTTCATTCTTATTTTCTCATTTCTTTGCAATCTTAAATACGTTCCGATCAGAAATCCTCGTTGGTAATTATTTCGTATTATCGTCGTAATGATTTTCTTTCTTTTTTTTTTTTTTTCTTTTTTTATTAACGTACGAACTTTACTCCATCATTCGATCGTCCAAATTAACCCTTACCATTGGATACGTGTAATAAGGGATAAGGTAGAATGGGGTGAAGTTAGGTGGAGGGTGAGGATGAGACCGAGCGAGAAGGGTGAAGGGTGAAGGGAGAAGAGGGGAGGGAAAAACTTACCTACCTCAAGTAGTCGGTAGTACGCGTGGCCAGACTTTAAGTTACGTTAGACTCAACACTAGATACCTTGAACTTAATTTCGTTCGAGTAGTACAATTACACGCACACGCAAATACGGACATGCATGCATAAGCGCGCATACGTATCCTACTTATTTACGTATGTAACGCGCTTGTAAAAAGAAAAAGAAAAAAATAAAAAAGAAGAAGAAAAAAGTTGATCTTTTTTAATTCTTTCTCGCACGAAATCACACGCGCGCGCGCGCGTGCACACAACAGGCATATATTTTTTTTTTTTCGAAAGTACTCTTGTTATATATATATATATATATATTTGGACATATACGATAGGAGAATTATTATGGCGAATTATTATAGTTTCCTTTCGGCGGAAACTGCGATAGAACGATTACTCGTTAATAAATGCGTACTCGTTATATATCTCTCTTAGAGTCGCCATATAGCAAGAAATATATGTACACGCGCGCGCGCGCGCACACACACAACACACATCACACATGCACGAGTATAAGAACACGTATGCGTGTTTGTGTGTGTGTGTGTGTGTGTATAAACACGCGTATAATACCGTGTTCCGCGGAGTTTAGTGGAATAGTCTTACGTAATGCGTCTTGCGTGTTTTGCGGTGCGCATTAGCTCATATCGAAGCAATTCTCGAGCAAGCCTCGGTCATTTTCCCACCGAGTTTGCAGTAACTGCAGTCCACTAGTAGTGGTACCTTCTCCCTTCTCTTCAACCCCTTCTCCAACCCCTCTCACGGCACACGTATCCCCTCCTATTATCCCAACTTTGATTTTCTTCTTTCCGTTTTGACCCTTGCTCGTGGGTGGGGGAAAGGGGGTTAAAAAGGGGGCGAACGTATTAATTTATTTATTATTATATTTATATTTTATTTTTTTTTATTTTAATTAAAAAAATTTTTTTTTTTATTATTCGTCCCATTCTTATAGTCTTCTCTGACGCCTACCACCTTCCGTTCTTCTTTTTTATTTATTTATTTATTTATTTATTCTTTTTTTTACATTGTTATCCTGTTCTACCAATAATTTTACTTTCATGGATTCATACATTCATTCATTCATTCATTCGTACAATTATTTATTTAATTATCGAGCGATTTATTTGTCCGTGCGTCCTTTTATTTTTCCTTCTATATTTCATTTTGTGTTTGTATATAAATTTCTTTTATTTTATTTCATTTCTTTTTCGTTCGTTCCATTTCGTTTCGTTTCATTTCTTTTTTATTCGTTCGTTCTTTTATTTTTTCTTTTTGTATCAATTTCCGCCTCTCTTTCGTTTCTCTCTCTCTCTTTTTTTTATTTTTGTTTTGTTTTGTTTGTCTTTTCATTTATTATTTTTTTTTTTTTTTAATTAAATCGAATAATCTTCGTGCAGATACAAGCGATTGGTTTTAATTGTAAGAAAAATAAAAAAAAAAAAAAAAAAGAAATAAAAAAGAAAAACAATTCGATGGCAGTTACGCACATTATTCTGCATATGAAGTTTATGAAACTTATGTTATCTACGACGATTACGTTATATGTATGCGTGTATGTTTATATATGTATCAACGTGTATATTGTCCGTGGCCGTTCACGCGAGCGACGTTATTAACGTTCCATGAGAATATCAATTTTTCTTGATATAGTTTAGAACGAGTATATATATATATATATATATATATATATAGAGTATATGTATGTGTGCATATACGTATGTATCTACACACACACATATATATACATACTATGTAGACACCATTCGATTACGTTAAACTTGAATAGATCCGTATACGAGATCAAGTAAAAAAAAATCTTTCGATCGGTATAAATTGAACAGATATAAATCCAACGATTTATATCATTTATCATCATCATTTATACGATTCGATAGTTATTTTCTTTTTCTTTTATTATTTTAATTATTTTTATTTATTTATTTTTTTTCTGTTTGTTTGCGTGATCTCTACGAGCCATTTGTCAAGTAGATTGCAATGTTCATATGTTTAGACAGATCTATATGATTATCGATATATATATACATACAACTTAATATAGCATACAGTATTAGATTGGACAATGAAGTAATGTCAGAATTTTGTCATTGTTCGTTTTGATATGGATATCAAGTACTACAGTTAAAAACTTCGAGAGTAAAGTAAATTATATATTTAATTAAGATTTATTAATTACTCCTATTAATAATAATATATTAAAAAATTTTTCAATATTTTATATTTAAATAAACAATGCCCTACGTTACGAATATTTTGACATTAATACTTCACGCGTTCGAAATTTTCAATAGTGTTTACATACATATGTATATCAAAAATAAACTATAACGAACATTGTTTATTTTCTGATGCACACACATTCACACTGTGCCCATTTATTTCGATCGTAAATAATTAAAAATTTCTTGTATTACTTGTTGGTCGATTTAATGGATAGGTGGATAGATCTTCGAGATTTATTACTTCGATAGATCGTGATCGCATAGAGAACGGAGAAAGTAGCGAGATCTTGTCGACTTTGAACAACTTGTTACTTCGGAATAAAAAAATATTTATCAGAATCTTTCAAACTAATTAACGCGTATAAACACATAGATACTTCTGCAATTATCTTACGTACATATACATACATGCATGCACATATACATGTATGTATGTATGTATGTATGTATGTATGTATGTATGTATGTATGTATATATATATGTACATACGCAATAGGATCAATTAAAAATCGATCATTCAAATCATTTTCGTATATATATTTGATCTCAAAATTTAAAAAAGAAAAAATGATCGATCTTACACCCACGATAATAATAATAATAATAATAATAATAATAATAATAATAATAATAATTATTATTATTATTATTATTATTTATATTATAACAATGATGACAATGCACACATACAAAAGGGATATGTATCAATTGAAAATGAATTTTTATCATTGCACTTGATAAGAATTAGACAAAAAATAAAAGAAATTATTACGATCGAGTCATACGGTTCACTTTATCTGTATGTATCCACGTAAACAGTTAAACATGAATATATATATATATATATATATATATATATATATATATATATATATATATATATATATATACACATATGTAATATGATTACTGCATCCATCGTGTCCTTGGTTTATATGTTAGAAGTCACGAGAGAGATCACGACCTATCAGTCCTTCGTTCGATTATGCACGTATTTCGTTTCGTGCCACTTCCGAGACTCTAAAGCAATCTCACTTTCGATAATACAATTTTCCCCGGTCGATCACGACTCATGGAACGCTGATCTATAGATCTCAGGAGAAAGAGAGAGAGAGAGAGAGAGAGAGAGAAAGAGAGAGATAGTTGGTATATACCACTTACGTAACAAACTCGCCTCGCCGTCTATCGGTCGAGTGCAAATCGCGAGAAAAAACTGAATCATGGATTACATTTGCTAGGCTGCTGCTGCTGTTGCAGCCTGCAGACTATAAACGACTAAGAGGAGGAAGTAAGGTTGTATGTATATGTATATATACACAATAGGCTTCCTCTCTCTCTCTCTCTCTCTCTCTCTCTCTCTCTCTCTCTTTTTCTATCTATCTATCTATCTATGTATCTATCTCTATCTCTCTCTTTCTGTCTAACTCTCTTTACCTCTCGGAATATTAAAATCTTCTTCTTTAGTGAATAACGTCGTCGTTATTATGTAATTTTTCCTTCTTGTTGATATTCTTGTTTTTGTTCGTTCGTTCGTTTTCCTGCTCTTTTCTTTGTCCTCTCCTTTTTAATTGTAATTCTTTTTTCATACTCATTTAATTCTTTTTTTTTCTTCTTCTCTTTACGGATCTTCCCTTTCCTTCCTCTAATTTTTATTTCGTTCAATCAGTTTTCACGTTCAATCGATTTTTTTTTCTTTCATATTTTTCTTTCAATTTATTCGTTCGGACAGTAATCATGGGCAAAGAAAAAAAGAAAATAATATTTTCAATTAAATATTACTCCGACAATTACGATCGTTTCTAATGATTATTGCGAAAGTAGACATTTTAAGATCCATCGTTCGCATAGTAACCCGGTGGGAGGGGAGAGGGGAAATAAACACACATTGTTATTATTTCAAATGTATTTAATTTTTGTCAGACTATACTAAATGTATAAGAGGACGTAGCTTTCTTAAATAACGTCGTTTCTATACGTCGATTTTTCTTTAGATTTCTATCTATCTATACATATATATATATATATATATATATATATATATATATATATATATATATAGTTTTTAAAAATTTCAACAATATTGAAAAATTAAGAATATTAGTCTTTAGTAATTAATAATATACAATTAATAATAATTAATAATATCCAATTAATAATATTATTATTAATATCCAATGCTATCAAAAATTTGATTACGTTAATGAGCCTAATAAAATTTTGTTTGTTTTTTTTTTTTTTTCTATATTGTCCACGAATTTATAATTTGAATATTAATCCCTTTCGTCTAACACGGTTGATACGCGATCGAAATTATTAGAGGGAACGTGTTCTGATGGAAATGCGAATAGAGACATTCTAACTAACAAAGATTCCTGCCGTTCCATATCGCGTGACACTTTTTGAAAACCCGTTTAGTCTAATCATACATCAGGAAATTCTCCGAAGTATGCATATAATTATCTAAGTCGTCTTTGCCGTAGTAAAGAAGTAGAGATATCGATAATATTATCGTAAGACGTGTGATTAGAATCGTTTATGAAACTAGTTTCTTCGATCGATCGAAACAACATTATGCATAGGGTGGGCCAAAAGTTCTAGGCTGATTTCTTGGTTTTTTTTTCTTCCTTTTTTTTTTTTTTTCTTTTAATCAATTACACCTTCTAGAGAGCGATTTATTTTTTTCTTTGCACATTGTAAATGACGCTGCAAGTTTAGGATTATCTCTTTTTTTTTTTTCTTTTTTGTTTTTCCTTTCAATTCCGCAAGAAAAATTATATAAAATTAATTCGTACGGTTTTGTAGGAGGATAAATTTATTGCTTTTTTTTTTTTTTTGCTATAATCGTCTGATAACTTTTAAACCACCCTGTATACACACAGACACATCGTTATTGTCTATGTACATATATTTTCACATTCAAGTTTTCCTAAGAAGTAGAATTAGAAGTATTTCCTATTTCAATGATCAACAACTCTTTATGTTCGTTTCGAGTGTCTCGGAACACCTTGAAACATGAATGATGAACATTGACTGCGATACGATGAGTCAATAAAACGTCCTCAAACCCAACCCTTACTTCCGCGTTTTCTACGTTTTTCTGCATTTGTCATTTAAAAAAAGAAAACAAAAAAAAAAATACAGAAATGACAAAGAACAAGAAAAGAAGTGATTTGATAAAAAGTTGCCATTTGTCGGATTGCTATCGGTATTTATAAAAATATTTTCAATCGGTATTTTAAATGAACGGTCTGATCTTTTCTTTTTTTTTTTTTTTTTTTTTTTATTCTAATAAATTATTGGCACGTAATGTAACATGAGCGATGGATATTGGATACGAACGGATATAGAAAAATTATTGTCAGTGTTTAAATGAGAATATTTTTGAATATATGATAATTTGTCGTCGTTTTACAAATCCAAATAGAAACCTGACATTCAATTATTTCTATTTATCAATTATAATACGTACTGATATTTTATTATATTTTATATACATATATATATATATCATATATTATACATTTTATTACGTTTATTATTATTTTACAAAATACCTGATATTGAGTAATAAAAATGTTTCATCGAATAAATATTATATATAAAGAAATAATGAATTATAAATTGTACGACGTATCTCGTCGTTTCAAAGGAAAAAAAAAAAAAAGAAAAGAAAAGAGAAAAGAAAAATCAAGTTAAATCGTTTTTAAGTGAATGGAATCAAACGAATCTCGAAATTCATTTCAAAGAGATCACGATAAAACATTTAGAGAGATTGTATGTAGTTAACTATGTTAGAGAGAAAACTACTTTGTCGCTGCGTGTATCTAAACTTAGCTCTCGTTAACTATACGAATCTACTACTAAAAAGGATTTAGATATCTGAGAACTCGTTTGGAAATGGTTTTCTTTTTTATACTTTTCTTTTTTTTTTTTTTGCTTTTTTCCCCTTTTCTCTTTCCTTCTTTCTTCCTTTCTTTCTTCTTTTACGCTTACCATTCCGAACAACACGAGATCCCATTTAATTGATACTACTTAGGACATACGTGGTGGTATCGTTTAAAGTAACGATTTAAAATACGGAAATGAGAAAGCTCTCCCCTCTTTAAAATCCCCATGGCGTGTAACAGAGAGCACACAGTCGTCGTAGTATATTATGGTGGTGTGATGGTGTTGCCTCGACGAGAACGTAGTTACGATTGGGTCGAACCTAACGTCGTCGTCGTCGTCGTCGTCGTCGACTGACGGACAGACAGACGAACGGACAGACAGACAGAGAGACAGGGATAGACAGAGAGACAGGGACAGACAGTTCGTATGTACATACTAGGAAGGTAAAATCTAGGTAACCACAAACTACCGCATTTCAAATACCTCGAAAGGTCAAAGTATTTCAAATGCAAATTCTATTAGTCTTCGCGAAGCTATGTAATATTTTGTATATAAAGTTTACCGTATGTGGGTGTGTATACGTATGTGATAGTACGTATGAATGAACACGTACCGTTTGATAATAATTATTATTTCTATACCTAATATATACATACGCACGCATACACGTACACTCTCTCTTTCTCTCTTTCTCTGTCTATTTCTCTTTCTCTCTCTTTCTTTTGAAGAGAGGTAGGACAGAATATTAAATTCAATTTTACTGCCAGACGTATAGTTGATTTATAGTATAAAAGATCTACGAGATATGCATTTCCTATTTCGTAAGGAGAATAACGCATATTATATTCCACGGTAACATTATTATTCGTCGGGGTTCTCCAATTTTTATTTATTTGTTTATTTTTTATTTTTTTTTTTATTTTTTATTTCCTTACTTTCGCGTTCATTTTCCCTCCCCGTGCAGAGATTTAGGAGGAATAAGTTTTTAGTCGCGTTTGTAAAGAAAAAAAAAAAAAATAAATAAAACAAGGAAAGGAAAAAAATATCGATCATATATACACTCTTTTTCGAGATTCTTCTTGGCCGATTCTTATCTTTTTGATCTTTATTTATTTTCTTTTATTTTTTTTTTATGTATCCCCGAATCTTAATAATTTTAAAGTGGAATGTATTTAATCGAGATATCGATCGGTATATAATATTTTAGAATTTAATGGGCGAGAAAGTAGGAACGTTGTTATATCAATAAATTTTGTCGACATCATTTTAGTAGCAAAAAGTTTATATATATATATATATATATATATATATACACACACACACATACACATTCGCGTTTCTTGCTAATTCTCTGTAAAAAAAAAAAAAAAAGAAAGAATAAAGTTATTGCGCAATGTAGAAGAACGGGGAGTATTAGAAAAAAAAAAGACAATATATACATACATACACACACACACACATATATATATATATATATATATATATATATATATATAATTATTTATGTAATCGGTTTCCATTTGAAAAGAAAGCAGAAAGATTATAAGTTTTTGTTAGTTCAGAAAAATTTACGATACACCGACCGTATTATATAGAGTTGTAAATGTGTGTGTGTGTGTGTGTGTTAACATGCGCCTCTATTGTGTGTATGCACGCGTGTGTTTGATAATGCATGTAGGTTTACCTCACAGGTCAGACGTATACGTAGTGGACATTGAAAGATGCTTGTGTTATCGATGCACCATACTTCAAGTTTATTACATAATAGTATATTAATAAAGAAATAAGCTTGTTGTCGCCTTGACATTAACAACTCGTAAATACAATTCAGCTGTTCCTCCTCGGAGATCATCGTTCCCTCCTTTTTTTTATTTTTTTTATTTTTCTTTCAATTTTTATTTTTATCTAATTTCATTTTATTGTATTTATTTATCTATTTGTTTCTTATTTTTTTTCTATACATTTTTACATCAGATTAAAGCCGAACCTTTAATGTGAATTATTTTTTATTATTGGCATATAAAATTATACGGCATTTAATTATTAATATAAGATATTGGAACAAATGCATTACATTAATTAATTCGTAATACAACGCAAAGAGGACATTAGAATAAACGCGTTGTATTAATTAATTCGTATTAAAATGCAAGAAGGATGAGAATGCGCGCGCTTTGTAATTACAAATGCACGTTACAATGAATGCATTTTGTTATTGACGCATATTAAAACATATGCGTTTAATCGATTACAAGGTACGTGTATAGTCACGAAAGGGGGGAAAAAGAAAAGAAACGTAGGAAGGAAGGAAGGAATGCGAAGATCGATGGACACAAATTAACCATTCAAATCTACCTTCTTCCCTTTCTTCCCCGCCCCCTCCTCACCTCCAACTCCACCGTCTTGTCTTTAATTTAACAACGTCTCTCGACAAGGGCTCGATAGAATAGGGAAGATTCGTGGACGTTGGCTTTTTTTTTTTTTATTTTAAATTACTTATAAAAAGATATTCTTAAATTTTCTTATATGTACGCGCACGCATTACATTTACGAATACTCGAACGTAAAAACGACGAAATAAATTTTCTATTCTTTTCTTTTTTTGTTTCGTTTCGTTTCGTTTCGTTTTATCGTTACGTCATTAATTAATATTAATAAACGAAGAAAGAATGGCGCCTGTAGCGTATAACGATCGTGTATTTTGAATATCGATTCGATTCGATATGATTCGATTCGATTGTCATATGTTCCGTTGGAGGCTTTGAAAATACTTGAACCGTCTACTTGAAAAGGAATACAGGTGCACTGGGATAAAGGAGGAACGGGATTTTCAACAAAGCCCTGTCGCAAACGATCTCATTTACTTATCTTCACCTGCCACGAGTCTCTTCTATTCGAGATAACATAATATATATATATATATATATATATATATATATATATATATATATATATATATATATATTTATCTATTTGTATATGTGTACTTTATGCTTTAATGTCAATTGAAAGTCGTTCGTTTTTATTTCGCCATATATATTATAGAAAAATATATATAGAAAAAAAGAATATATATATATATATATATATATATATATATATATTTGCTTACATACATTTATAACGATTATCTTATAATTAAATAAAAGCATATAATTTTAATATATAAGAAAAAAAATATATATATATAATATAAATATAGTACAATGCGATATAATAATAATACAATATACATTTTTTTCTAATAAGCTTTTTTTTAATATTATTTTTTTCTTCTCTCTTTCTCTTTCTCTCTCTCTCTCTCTCTCTCTCTCTATCTCTCTATCTCTCTCCGATCTTTAGATATTATTTACTTATTTAATCGTTCATCGTCGTCAAAATCCAAAGAGTAGTTTATATCTCGCATTGTAATTCAAGTTGGGGTTATTTTCAGATGTAAAGATTCAATTGCACACATTGGACGTTATTTCGGTTTTATAGACATAGAGAACGATTGTTTCGTAGGTCAAAGGGATCGTTTTTGAGTAGCTATCACAGTTGTACAGTATATGCGCGATGGTAGACGATAGGGGATGTCGTTGGCAAGGTATAGTCTGTCAGGAACAGGCCTGATGACGTTTATATAATCACGTGGTTAAATTGTTGTACTGTTATCTCTGTGCTTACGTAATCCAATCAAAATTTACATAGTATTGTTCACTTGCAATATATTATAAAAATCTCTCTGTCATCGCCTTTGACTGTCTTGTGACTTTTGTGAGATCGTTATTTAAAATACTTTTAAAATTGGCAAAGAGAAAGAGGATTCGACAGAAAAGAAATATATATATATATATATATATATATATATATATATATATATTGAAAAGAAAAGGAAAGAGGAATTAAATTATAAATTATTAGAATTTATATTATATACGTATATTTGTATCTATGTGGATATTTATTTTTTTATAGTAATTATTTTATTTAATTCTATTACTTTTTATTTCAATTCGCTTGTTATTAAATTTTCTTTTTATTTTTAACATTTTTTCTTACTTTTATTATTTTATTATGTATTAAGACTTCATTTTTAATTCAAGTTCCCTTCGTTAAAAAAAAAAAAAAAAAAGAAAAAGAAAACAAAAAAGAAGAAAGAAAAAAGAGAGAAAAAGAAGAATGAATAAAGAAGAACAAAACGAAACGAATCAAAACAAAACAAAATAAAACAGGAAAAAAGGAAGACATCCTTCGGAATATTTCTTATACAGCTCGATGAGCAATCCGACAACAATCGGCCAATTATAAAAATGCACAATAAGGAAAGAAGCAGGAATTCAATAATCAGTCTCGCTCGTCGTTCGTCTTCTATGGACGGGGCAATTAGCGAGATAGAAACTGTGTTAAAATGAAGAAGAAAAAAGAAATATATATATATATATATATAAAGAAAAAATGAACGAGGAGAAATAAAATAAGGTGGAAGATTTTCGTCTCATCCTTTTATAATTAACGTTTCTCGTAACTATCATTTCTTTTTTTTTGTGATATATATTTATACGAAAGGTTGGAATCGATATGAATTTATGTTATTTGAGATTACATTTTTTTTTTAATATTACATAATATATTTATTATTTTACAGATAAGAACATCATGGGTCCAAATGCAGAGGAACGAGGTTTGGCTCGACGTAGATACCAAGGTATATATTTACATATTTATATTAAAAAAAAAAAATATATATATATATATACGTATATATTTCGTTTTTAATTCTTCGCGTGATTTAATTTTCTTCCTACAAAAACAAAGAAAAGGAAGGAAAAGAAAAAAGGAATTATGCACTACGTGATAGTTATTTTATCAAATGATTTGATCTATTTAAAAATCTATTCGAATTTATTAACTTTTGTATTTCAATTACTTCATCGTTTAATTTAGTCTCTAGCTAAAAAAAAAAAAAAAATATCGTATAATATATGTGATACTCGAAGAAAACGAGATCAAATTAAACTAATGCGATATAACAACCTAATTATACAAAGTGACCGTATATCAATTTCTTATATAATAAATTGAACAAAATTCATATAATTTTTCAATAATATGAATTAATATTTAAAAATGTAGTGTTTTTTAAATTATACGTAACATTATTATAGAAGATTAAAAACGATAGATATATATATATACGTACGTACACACACGTATACACGTACATATATATATAATATGTATACATACATATTTACTTACCTATTTTATATATGTGTATATATAAAAACACACATAGAGATGTAGTATAGACAAGGACAAATGTAATTCGATTGGATCGTTACTTTTCTCGAGTAAGATCAGAAAGTATAAAGTTACAGTGTGAGTTGACCAGGTTCAGTTTACCAATCAAAAAGACATCTTGATTCTTTGGACAGTGTATAATCATTATAGTAATACTAATCGAAAACTCAAGTTTCGATCGGAGGTAATCGAACGAATTTGATACTTATCTTCCTCTTTTTTTCTTTTT